>CM076579.1:582998723-583273405 GCA_034641835.2 Pinus albicaulis | reverse complement strand
TAGATCCTGAAGTCACAGTCAGCCATGTTAGAACCCACCTCATCGTGGTAACTAATCACACGATTATAGCAACGGGGGAGGTAGGAAAAACTAATTAGTTATGGGGTCTTATCAACCTCATTCATGCCAGTTACATACATAACTAGACATGAAAGAAGAAAGCATGAGAATGCCGGAGAATGCCAAGTTAAAACAAGAGCTAGTAGCAAAGAGAGAAATCTCATTAGAATAAGTCCAAAGAGAGCATCTGTTGGGCAGTGAAAGAGGTATGAATTTCTTATGTATTCGTTCATTCTTTTACCATAAATGTACTTCTGTTTACCTTGGAAAGGTAATCTATCATAGGAATTATAGTTAATTTGGAAAGATTTATGTTTAGCCTAAAAATATGACTAAAGGTTGCTTTTATTGACAAAATAGGACCTCGAAGAGGTGAACAGTTGTATCAAAGGCATGGCTAAAAACAATCTGACTTCTACTTCGTTCGTGATGAGCCATATCTAGTCGAAGCCAAGAAGATCTGAACAAATTGCTCGAAAGGGGCAAGGAACAGCTCAGCCTTAAAACAGAGTAAACAGATCGATGATAAAACAGGAGGAAGTGAATCCCTCAGGATCGGGATATCCTGAGGGATCGCTGTGCAAATCTGTCATATTCTTGATTTGTCTGTCCAAGGATCAGATATAAAGGCAGTAATCTTTAGTGACCCGGGGTTGGTTATTTTTGTAAAAGACATTTTATTAAAAGACTGTTTATATTTCCTTTGCAATTGAATGGTTATCGACTCTCTGTCGTGAGAGAATGTTGACTGTAATGTTCTTTTGAATTAATACAGACACACAAGTTTCATCTATCCTTTAGAACTCTGAGTTAAGCCCAACGGTATTTCACTAGTACTAAGGGCCCGGCTCTGGTGGATTACTATGTTGTTGTATCATTAATATTGGTTTGTTAATGCGTGTAGTGCGTTTTGTATCTATTTTCATTACAGAGTTGCGTCATTGATTGTTAAAGCAAGTGTAGAACCATTGCTGTTCCATTCTTCATCGTAATTACATTTATCTTATCTAAGTTTGCCATTTTGTGAGTACAGCGAGTTGTTGTTCCACTTATTTATGGCTTGTTGTTAGATTACAATTAGACTGTCGACAGGTTCGAGTGAAGATTTATTTATTTGAATTGCAATCGCTGTTTCTTTTATGCTGCTGTTCCTTTTCTAGATTTCATTTCCTTCAAGTTGCTTTAAGTGAATATGCTTTTGTTTTACTTGCTTTAAGATCTTCAAACTGTAGAGGATAGAGCTATTCGCTCCAAGTCCCCAGATTTGGTCCTCTTGCATCGATTTCTAGGGGAATGAGTTACTGCTACTGCATCCCTGATCGATGTCTAGCAAGACTGCTGTAGTTTAGCCTTTACATTCCTGTTATCATAATTAGGTTTCTTTCTAAGAATTTTTTACTTTTTCTAAGCTACATCTTCACAAGCATTGCTCTTAGACGATTGCAGCCTTAGACAGAGTACACTCTTGAGATAAAAAGACGCTCCCGGATTGATGATTAATGTAGGCTAATTAGGTGTTCAAAAGATACCTTTTTATGGTCCAACATTTTGGAGCCATTGCCCGAAAGAGTGTATGCCATTTTACAGGAGTAATGCATAGCTGATTTCCTTCTGCATGTGGAGAATTGGGTATTAAAGACGGAAGGTAAGAACCTGCGCACTGGGCAAGAAACATACTTGCTCGTAGCTCGCTTCAGAGTAGAAGTAAGTAAGCTTTTCTTTTGGGTAGGAATGAATAATTGTTTCGTTTTGAATGAATAAACCAATTAAGCGAAATAAAATTCCTCCTAAAACTGAAAAACCTAAGGGACCAATGACCCTTGGGCACACGACCTTTATTGATGAAATCCTAAAGAAAACTGAATCTCAGCCATCAATAGGACTTAAAAGAACTATTTCTAAACCACCTACTAGTTCCCTTCAGGCTACAGAGTCACCATCTGAAGCCTTTGCTGAGATATACAGTCAGGCAGAGGGAATTAAGCAAGATTCCCAAGAAATTGAGAATCCTTGCGTAAGTTTCCTTCGAGAAGGGAACTCCAGCAATCTCCGAGAAGGAGAAGGGGAGACAGGAGAAACTACAGATTCACAATCTCCTATTAGAATTTCCCAAACAATAAACAACCCAAACAGGGGAAGTGTTGTTCAATTTATTCAAAACCAAGGTCCTGAATCACCTCAAACGATAGGACAACATGGAATATCTATTCCAGACAGAGGGAGTGCTGTTAAAACTATTCCTACCCCTGTTTGTCAACCTAGAAATTCCCTGGAGATCCCAGAAGGGTATTGGCACATTTTTGATCAAATGGCCCAGAACCAGAATCAGAACCAACAACAAACCTCTACGCTACAATACCCTATAGTAGACACTGCAGTTAACGCACCCATGAAAGCTATCCCTCTCCAACATATTCCTACATTTCATAGTTTGACATCAGAATACCCAGACGCATTTCTATTTGAATTCGACGTGCTGTGTAGAGGATATGATTACACCACCGACGCCCAAAAGCTAAAGCTGTTCCCTTCTACGTTGAAAGGAGCAGCTCTACGATGGTTTATGGGGTTAGGCGGGGGTGTTATAACCGATTGGGATCATATGAAGGCCACATTTTTAAAGAAATATCAAGATTACTGCAGGTCTTGGGAATTAAAGGATGAAATATTCCAGATGATAGCAAAACCAAGTGAGACCTTGGAGGAGTACGTGGAACGATTTCAGTACAACCTTCAAAGATCACCTTATGCATCTGCACCCTTACCTGATAACGTTTTGAAAACTGCATTAATTAGGGGAATGAAAGATTAATGGGTTGAAACATTAAATCTTATGGGAAAAGGTGATATATATCAAGAAAGCTATCTTGACATTATTGATTTGTGTATCAGGTGTTCTAGGGGTAATACAAGATTAAAATTATCTGAACGTGACACGATTACAAGGGAGCATAAGACCTCTAGCGAAGGTGTGACTCGTGCAGAGATTGGAAATCTGTTAGAGGATTTTAAGACAGACATACTGGGGAATTTAACAACACAGTTCGATATCATACAAGCCAAGCAGAGGCAGGCGGAAGCAGAGAAAAATCTGGCAATATTCTGCCCCAAATGTAGAAAGAAACACAGCCACAAGGAATGGTCGTTGGATGTGGTCAAAATCTGTGCCATTTGTATGAAGGATCACCCTACAGAAGGATGCCCGTCGCTTCCTGGCCTAAAAGCAGTCTATAAAGAGGCAGAAGAAGAATCAGAAGTGGTATGTCTACTTAACCAGCGCCGACAGTGGAAACCACGACCATCAGGTATGCCAAATGATCCATTTTCTTTTCAGCCTCCTCAATGTAATGCTCAACAGTATAGTGGATTGTGGCAGAATCAATCACCCTCCCCTAATTGGTCACAATAGCCATTTCCTCCCACATCTTGGCCTAATCAAATCAACCAAAGTTACTGGCCTAACTTTCCTTTCTATCCACCTTTTTGGCCTACACAATGGTCCCCTTCAACTTATCAGAATTAGCCCTGGCAGTAAAACTGGCAAAAACCTCCAAATCAGCCAGCTGGATCAATTCCTCTCTCTCAACCTACACTGCCAGCTCCCTATCTAAACACCCAGACTAACCTAAGACCACAACTCCCAGCCCAGCCCAACCCAAACCCAAACAATAGACCGGTTTAGACTGTACAAATAATGGAACCTCCAGAAACAGAAACTGAACTTAGGGAGTGCAATGACCTTCAATTAAGATCTGGGTGTATAGTGGAAACAAAGAGGACTAATGATGAACGAATTGAAGATCCGTTATTGGAAGAACAAATAGAGCAAAATGAGAAGGAAGTTCAACAACAAAAAAATCAATCACAACAAGTAACAACTTCCTCTCCACCATTCCCAGAACGATTAATTATCCCTCGTCCATTAGAACAACCAAATTTTGATCTTCTGGGAGAATTTAAAAATTTATGTATAAAAATTCCTCTCCTCCAAGCTATTCAAGATATTCCTATATATGCAAAAACCATTAAGGAATTATGTATAAAGAAGCCTAAGAGGAGAACAACAACCAATCCTACTGTCCTAATAGTTGGTACCTTATCTGACTTATTATCAGGAATGGAAAAACCTATTAAATATGAAGATCCAGGAAATCCTATAGTGACAGTTCAGATCAATGGCCAATCATTTCCAAATGCCTTAGTTGATTTAGGGGAAACAATCAACATTTTAACAACTACTACCTATCAGCAACTTGGCATTACATCACTTGAACCAACAACAACCTTGTTGGAATTGGCTGACCGATCAGTAGTCAAACCAGAAGGCACCTTACAGGATGTAATGGTATCTGTAGATTCCTGGGAGTACCCTGCTGACTTCCTGGTTATCAATCCTAAGAACCGATTAGATGGACACCCATTAATTCTGGGTAGACCTTGGCTGGGAACTGCCGATGCCTATATTGGATGCCGACAAGGCAACATGACAATAACAAGGGGAAATTATGTTAAAAATCTAGCCTTATATCCCCCAGCCCAGCCAAGTCTATCAATAATCAAAACAAAAAAACCACCTGCATCATATTTTGTGGAAAACATGAGGTCACCTCTAACTGTAGAAGAAGCTCTGGATTTTAAAGATCAAATAGAGGATGATCTCATTAGCAATTTTATTGATAAATCACAGACTGAACCCCATTTGCAATGTCACATGATTGAAGCAGCATTCGATAATAAAGAAGAATAATATCCTTTCCAAGATATTCATGATCAATCAATACCTACTACCTCCATCAATAATACCAAGGTTATAGAAATCGAATCGGGTAAAACTTTGAACATTAACAAGAATCTTACTGCTGAACAAGAAGAGAAATTGGTCCAGTTATTACAAAAATACAAAGCAGCATTTGCATGGGATTACCCCGACATGAAAGGAATTGACCCTCAATTATGTACTCACCACATTTATATTGAAAAAGATGCAAGACCCATTCGTCAACCTCAAAGGAGACTAAATCCTCACCTTAAAGACATTGTGAAAGACGAATTACAAAAACTATTGGATGTCAATTTTATATATCCAATATCCGATAGTAAGTGGGTCTCCCCACTAGTGGTAGTACCTAAAAAGAATGGAAAGTGAAGGATATGTGTATATTACCGTGAACTTAACAAGGAAACACAGAAAGACCACTTTCCTCTTCCTTTCATTGACCAGGTGTTAGACACATTGGCAGGACAGAAATTATTTTCATTCCTGGATGGCTTCAGTGGATACAACCAAATCCAGATCACCCCTGAAGACCAGGATAAGACTACTTTTACCTGCCCATGGGGTACATTTGCCTATCGAGTCTTACCTTTTGGCCTATGCAATGCCCCTGCTACATTTCAAAGGGAAATTCTCAGCATCTTTGCAGATCTGATAAATGAAGGTCTCGAAGTATATATGGATGATTTCACCCCTTATGGGGATGATTTTGAATCTGCATTACAAAATCTAGCAAAAGTATTGCAAAGATGCATTGATACCAGACTCTGCTTAAGTAATGAAAAATGTCTTATGATGATGACCGAGGGAGTTATCTTAGGGCATTATATTTCAGCAGCTGGAATCCAAGTGGATCCAGCCAAAATTCAAATACTCTTGTTAATTCCCACACCCACCACACAAACAGAGGTACGTAGCTTTCTTGGATTTTCTGGGTATTACAGAAGATTTATAGAACATTATTCTCGAATAGCTGCTCCTTTATATGCACTGACTAGAAATACTGATTTTGTTTGGACAGATAAATGTGACAATTCTTTTAATGATTTGAAGAAGCTCGTTGCAACAGCCCCAGTGCTGAGGGGCCCAAATTGGAATTTGCCGTTCCAAATTTCATCTGATGCCTCAGACACAGAAATCGGAGCAGTACTTGGGCAGGAGGAAGACAAAAAGCCATATGCAATCTACTACATTAGCAAAAATCTGACCCCTGCTGAATTAAATTATACTGTGACTGAGAAAGAATTTTTAGCTGTAGTTCATGCTATTAATAAATTTAGACATTACATAACTGGGTATCCTGTAGTGCTTTACACGGATCACTCTGCCATTAAGTTTTTAGCAAATAAACCTGTTACAAACGGAAGAGTGAAAAGATGGTTGATTTTACTTCAGGAATTTGATATCACAATCAAATATCGACCAGGCAAGGAGAACCCTGTAGCTGACTTTCTGTCAAGAATGCCAAAGCCAACAGATATAGAAGCAGTTGAAGACCACTTTCTGGATGAACACCTCTTCGCTGTTACTACCAGAACACCATGGTATGCTGACATAGTGAACTATTTAGCAATAGGAAAATTACCTAAACACCTATCCCTTAATGAACGAAAACAAATAGTACACCGTAGCACTCGTTTTTCCTGGATTGGAGGTTATTTATTTCATACAGGTGCAGACATGCAAATAAGGAGATGCGTTAGGGAGGATGAGGTATATGAAATTTTGAAAGCATGCCATGATGGACAGTGTAGCGGACACTTCGCAGATCGTAGAACTGCCCATAAAGTTTTAAGAACAGGCTATTATTGGCCTACTATCTTTAAAGACGCTAAAAAATTTGTGCAGGCCTGTGATAGCTGTCAAAGGGCAGGTCGCCCTGGGCAGTTTGATGAAATGCCCTTGAAACCTCAACTAGTGATTGAACCGTTTGAACGCTGGGCCCTTGATTTCGTTGGTCCTATTAGCCCCCCATCAAACCAGAAAACATATATCCTAGTTGCCACTGAATACGTTACCAAATGGGTTGAAGGAGAGCCTCTTCCAAAAGCTACAGAGGATTCTGTGATACAGTTTCTTTTCCAAATTTTTGTGCGCTATGGCCTCCCAAGATACATAATCACAAATGGAGGGCCACAGTTTGTAGGTAACAAGTTAGATGAAACATTGCAAAATTATCATATTCAGCACAAAATTACAACTCCATACCACCCACAGGCCAATGGCTAAGTCGAGAGCACAAACAAGGTAATCGAATCTATACTGACAAAAACCATCGCTTCACATAGACGAGACTGGGCCTACAGACTACCAGAAGCATTGTGGGCATATCGAACAACATGGAGACCTACCACAAGATATTCACCATACCAGTTGGTATTTGGAAAAGAACCCATATTTCCTATCGAATTTGAAATTCAAACATTAAGAACAGCTCAAAAGGTGGGTCTGAATTTAGATGAAGCCCAGACACAAAGACTGCAGCAAATTAATGAACTTGATGAAATTAGGCTCTCTGCTCTTTAGCACATAGCATTAATTCAGAAATAGAGAGCCAAATGGCATGACGCCCATATCAAAGAAAAAATCTTCCATGAAGGAGACTGGGCACTCCTATATGATTCACGGTTTTAGGACTTCCCTGGAAAGCTCCAGACGAGATTGCTTGGACCCTATGAGATTCAGAAAGTGCATGATAACGACACTCTCACATTAATTACCATTGACAGATCTGGGCATTCCTTTAAGGTAAATGGTCATCGCGTTTGACTATATCACAAGCCGCTTACCCGGGAATCCTTTTACCAGCAGTTACGGGAAGATTCCACCATGGAAATTCTTGCAGAAGGGGAGAATTCCTCCCTAGCATCAGTTTGATAAATCATTCCTTTTTTAATTTTGTACATAAAGCATTTTTCGTTTTTGATTGTTGTTTTATGAAAGTTTTTTTTTTCTGTTAATACTTCTTTATCTCTTTACTATTTGAATTCGGCATCATCTAAAAAAAAAAAAAAAAAACGATAAAATTTTTTGTTTTTTTTCGCGTTGCTGTTCCTTTCTAAAGGAACAACACTTCTACTGTTCCTTTTGAAAGGAACAACAGTGTCGTAGAGTGTTTCTTTTCCAATTCCTTTCTAAAGGAACAAGACTTCTGCTGTTCCTTTTGAAAGGAACAACAGTGTCGTAGAGTATTTCTTTTGATGTTCCTTTCTAAAGGAACCGCACTTCTGCTGTTCCTTTTGAAAGGAACAACAGTGTCGCAAAGTGTTTCTTTTGCTGTTCCTTTCTAAAGGAACAATACTTCTGCTGTTCCTTTTGAAAGGAACAACATTGTCGCAGAGTGTTTCTTTTGCTGTTCCTTTCCAAAGGAACAACATTTTCGCAGAGCATTTTTTTGCTGTTCCTTTTGAAAGGAACAACAGTTTCCCAGATTGTTTTTACTTTTTTGAGTGCTTGTTTTTTTATTTAAGTTAGAATTTTGAGTGTTTAGTCATCTTTCTAAGGGAAAACATCATTTATATACAATCATACAAATTAAAGATTACTGTAATCAGCAAATCAAAAGAAATCATCATCTTTAAGGGAATAGCCTAAGTAATGAGAAAAAAGAAGGTAAAGGGGCATGATCAATAACATAACATTGCTATTTTATTACCATCAAATTAATCTGATCGATTATTGTTATCATGAATGGTTCTTTCCCATATCCCATAGCTTTCTTTGATATTTATCTTTGAAATGGAAATAAGGGTATATTTTTTTTTCTATTGAGATGTTCAGACTTCTTCCACCCTTCCTACTCTTAAGGAGTGTTGAGCCATCCTTTATGAATAACTGAGAAAGAGTGCTGTTTGAAAAAAGAAGATAAATACTTACATATTTTAATGATTTTGCAGATGGAGGATAGGGGGTCTCATTAAGAGCCAGCCTACCATGATCATAGAGAAGATAGTGAAATGGCATTCCCATTATGGCCAGCAAACCAGGGAAATGGTCCAAAAGACAATTGAAAATCAAGAAGTCCTTGGAACAGGAGGTCTCATCACGAGCCAGCTTGCCCATTTTTCACTTCTTCCCGGTGAACGGCATTGTAACCTATCTGGTCACCAAGCCAGTACAATGGCCTCCATTTTGCTATTTAAAAATATATATATAATACAAAGAAAGAAAAAAGAAGCACTTGCTCAGTATGAATAAAGGACAATGGTTCCGTGGGTTACAAAACAATTCTGTCAAGGTTATGGACACCTGTGGGCAGCAGAGCTTTGTTAATGGTATTGAAGTCACATTTATACACATCAATAGTTATTTAACCCTTTTTCCTATATTTTTATTTAATATCAAATGAAATGCATGGATTTCTTATTCCTATTTTTGAACCTATTATACATGAAAATTTTTATGAATCAATCATATTAGTTCATATGGTAAATAATGCAATTGTATTTATGTTAACCCTATGCTGTCCCTTTGCCGCATAATTGAATCATTACAACGTGATTTCCTAATTATTACCGATTTATCTTATGCATTGATTTCAGTAATTACTTAATTTGATTGACTGTATAATAATTATGCCCGTTGTTTCACTGCTATCTTATTGCTGTGCCACACATGCCACCCTTAATTGATGGTTGAGGATGACCTATCACTCATTTGGGGGGCACGGATGTCTGCATCCAGATTAAATCTCCAAGATTTCTTTCCCTCCATCTCCGCATTAGAACTAAAACCCCCGAGTTTTTAGGAATAGTAAGTTTCAACGAACTGTGCTGTGCTGTTCCATTGAAATTACTGTATGTTGTGAAGAATTAACAGAGCACAGAGATGGGAGGATGCCCAATTCGCAGTGAACCTCAGGTGTTGATCGTCTCTGACGCTGCACGAGCAATTTTAGAGAGATTGGGATGGATCACATACTTCATGAGAATGCAGCAACCACATGAAGCAGTGGCTACCAAATTCTTGTCAAACTTGCAAGAAGGATCCTCCATAGTTAGATTAAGGCAGATAGTTGTGACCGATGAGATAATTTCAGAAGTGTCTGGCATTCCCGCGCAAGGAACTATTTGGACTGAGAAGAAGATCAGGATTCGTGAAGCCATAAAGCTCTTTCAAGATGATGGACAGCCGCTAGTCGTTAAAGGTAGAGGAGTCCACCCAGCGTCATTAGGCGAACCATGGACAGAGTTGGAAAGAATTGTACAGGCCTACATAACATGCGACGGTGGAAAGGATGTGGTAAGACCTTGGCACCTTAAGCTACTAGCTGTGTTAAAACAAAAATGCACCGTTAACTTTCCTGCATTCTTCAATTCTTTATTGCATGATATTGCTTGTGGAATTAGAAAAGCCCAACATGCAGACATGGTGGTTAGTCACCATTGTTTGATTCGACTGATAGTAAGTTACAGCCTCACCCAGCAGCAGACCAGCTGGGAAGAGCTAATATTTTCCATTGAAGGTGGGATAGATCTGCCTGCTCCGAGACGGAAAAGGATGGTCGGCTTAATAGCTGAGCCCTCCACTCATAGACAATCCCTTCGACTGAAACGAAGCAAGAAGATAATGGAGGAACTTCCGGGCAGCAGCAGCCAGCCCCTGGAATTGGACAACTCAGATGAAGAGGAACAACCTCCACAGTTGGAAGGAGCAAGCCATCGTACTGAGGAAGAGCAGGAATCAGAAGGTGAAATTCGTTACTCGGACGAGGAGGAGGTAAGTCACCAGTCCAGTAGCGAAAAAAAACCCAGTACAGAGGAAGGAGAAATACGTTATTCGGATGAAGAAGAAGTTGAAGGAGAAATTCGGTACTCAGATGAGGAGGAAGGAAGTTATCACACCTGTAACGAGGATGAGGATAATCATAGCAGTAATAAGGATGGGGCAGAACCCATCGAAAACGCTAATGTAAGCCCTTTTCAGGAAGACCAATTGGCCCAGATTTACGCCAACATGAGAAATTACGCACGGTCTCATAGTCCTTTGGACCCCAACAGTGACAGTAATCAAATGCCAGAATACTTTGCCATTAATAAAGGTATAACTGATGAAATAGAAAACCCTAGCGAAGCTAGGGTTGCTTCTCCTGAGAGCCAGGAATAGGGGAATGAAAACGTTGAACCTATATCCCGACCTGGAAGCCCCCAGGAAATCGCAGAGTCAACTGAGCCGATGATTCCTGAGGAATCCAGACAAGATCATATGAGCATGGATGAAGAACTCCAGGAAGAGGAGCAAGAAGAAGATTTCACTGAAAACATGGCTGATACAAACCAAAACCCTGTTGAACAAACGGATTCGGATAAACAAGCCACTGTTCCTTTAAGAAAGAAGAAGAAAACAACTGAAGTTGAGAAGCTTCGCAGAGAAAGGAAAAAGCTTCATAAGCTAATCGAGCAGCTCAGGCAAATAATTAGGGTTTTAAGAATGAAACAGACGCCTAAGAAAGGCCTTAAAAGAAGAAACACTGTCATTAAAAGAAGATCAAAGAAAATGAGGGTAACCGCTAACAGAAACCCTCGAGTAGAAGAAGAAACCATACCTGAGCCTAACTATGAGGATGAGGAATAGTAAACAGTTGTTCCAACACCAGTTGTTCCAGAGGAACCTGCTCTAAACACAAATACCCAATCTAGCAGTCAGCATACTTTCAGTGACCCAGCACTAGTCAGACTGCAAGAAGAATGGGCACAGGCCCGAATCGAGAGATAGAGGTTGGAAGAAGATACTGTCCCACGGAGGAAATACCAAGAATTGCAACAACAGATGAAAATCATTCATGAGGCAGAATCTGAAGCCCATGAAAAACGGCGAGAGGCAGAGATAAAAGTTGATAAGGTAAGCAACCAATTAAAACTAGCACAAAATCAAATGGATACTCTCTGCTCTTTATATACTGATGTCTTAGCCTGTAGGTGCCCAGCCAAAAACTATGCTTTGTTTCTGTTAGAAATATATTTGAAATTAAAAATCAAGGCAGTTAGGGTCGGCAAATCAATATAGCTAAGAACCATAAACGATTTGATATCATGCTGCAAGCTTTACGGGGACAAAGTACAGCGCCTGTTGTGTGAGTTTTATTTGCATAATTTAATTCTTGAAAATGACTGTGAATCAAATCCTAGCCCTTTTATTGGAGATGTACAGTTTCAGGCATTCATTTATTTTTTCATAAATCAATTAAAGTGGCTTAAAGCCTACAATGCCTTTCAAAGGCAGGAAAATGAATTGGATCTATGGGTCAGAAGTGAACCCCAGAACCCACTTCAACTATGGGCTAGACAGAAAAATCTAATGATAAGGAAAGGGGTTATCCAAACTCTGGGACCTGTTCATAAGACAGTCATTTCGAAAGGAACAGATTATTTTTCATCTATTAGGGACCAGGCTTATGTAGCAGCCAAGATCTGGTGGAGAACCTCGAGTCAAAACGTACAAAATAGGGAGCCATTTAATTATAGGAATTTTGGGCTAGCTGCAGACCGTTTCATTGCCTATAGCCATCTTGTTTTAAAAGAAGGACCATACTGGTTAGGGTGTAGATTCCGCAGCCCCATTATTTGGTACCCCGCTTTGAACTATAAAGCTGTTTATGAACTTCCCGAGGGACAGACAGAACACATCCTTGAGGAGTTAGCTGCATATCATGGTTTTAGGCCTTTCAATGATAAACCTTCTCCAGCTTACTTTTTGACTGCTCTTCATGTGAACTATAGTTTTCATGAGGGCATGAAAAAGGATAAGTAGGGGGGTATGTTGGGCAGTGAAAGAGGTATGAATTTCTTATGTATTTGTTCATTCTTTTACCATAAATGTAATTCTGTTTACCTTGGAAAGGTAATCTATCATAGGAATTATAGTTAATTTGGAAAGATTTATGTTTAGCCTAAAAAGATGACTAAAGGTTGCTTTTATTGACAAAACAGGACCTCGAAGAGGTGAGCAGTTGTATCAAAGGCGTGGCTGAAAACAATCTGACTTCTACTTCGTTCGTGATGAGCCATATCTAGTCGAAGCCAAGAAGATCTGAACGAATTGCCCGAAAGGGGCAAGGAACAGCTTGGCCTTAAAACAGATTAAACAGATCGATGATAAAATAGGAGGAAGTGAATTCCTCAGGATCGGAAGATCCTGAGGGATCGCTGTGAAAATCTGTCATATTCTTGATTTGTCCGTCCAAGGATCAGATATAAAGGCAACAATCTTTAGTGATCGGGGGGTGGTTATTTTTGTAAAAGACATTTTATTAAAATACTGTTTATATTTCCTTTGCAATCGAATGGTTATCGACTCTCTGTCGTGAGAGAACGTTGACTGTAATGTTCTTTTGAATTAATACAGACACACAAGTTTCATCTATCCTTTAGAACTCTGAGTTAAGCCCAACGATATTTCACTAGTGCTAAGGGCCCGGCTCTGGTGGATTACTATGCTATTGTATCATTAATATTGGTTTGTTAATGCGTGTAGTGCGTTTTGTATCTATTGTCATTACAGAGTTGCGTCATTGATTGTTAAAGCAAGTGCAGAACCATTGTTGTTCCATTCTTCATCGTAATTACATTTATCTTATCTAAGTTTGCCGTTTTGTGAGTACAGCAAGTTTTTATTCCACTTATTTATGGCTTGTTTTTAGATTACAATTAGACTGTCGACAGGTTCGAGTGAAGATTTATTTATTTGAATTGCAATCGCTGTTTCTTTTATGCTGTTGTTCCTTTTCTAGATTTCATTTCCTTCAAGTTGCTTTAAGTGAATCTGCTTTTGTTTTACTTGTTTTAAGATCTCCGAACTGTAGAGGATAGAGCTATTCTCTCCAAGGCCCCAGATTTGGTCCTCTTGCATCGATTTCTAGGGGAACGAGTTACTGCTACTACATCCCTGATCGATGTCTAGCAAGACTGCTGTAGTTTAGCCTTTACATTCCTGTTATCGTAATTAGGTTTCTTTCTAAGCATTTGTTACTTTTTCTATGCTACATCTTCACAAGCATTGCTCTTAGACGATTGCAGCCTCTGACAGAGTACACTCTTGAGATAAAAAGACAATCCCGGATTGATGATTAATGTAGGCTAATTAGTTGTTCAAAAGATACGTTTTTATGGTCCAACAGCATCCAGTAGCAGAAATTTACAGAGAAAAAGAAGGGTTAGCATTGCAAGTATATCAAAGAAGAGAAAAAATGACCAAGGTAGCACTAGTAGTTGTCGAGCCCGAGCTCAATGACAAAATTCAGAGAATGGAGTCACTGGTGGGAAAATACGACAATGCGTTGTTGGTTGACACAGACTTCACGGATTCTTGCCAGTTTCTGGTGATAAAGAGGCAGGTTTATATAGAAAATTATGCTACTGAAGGGAGAGAAGAACCAGCAATGTTACTTCTAGTGTTCAGAGGCATCCAGAAGTCAAAAATTATAAATCTAAGGAACCTCATTGTGTTCGGAACCACAGGAGCTGTGATGTAGTGTACAAAATTCCTACTAAGAAGACTCTAGAATGGGTCACTATGGCTAGGGAGGGAGATATCAATACATGCATAAGATATTCACAAGCTAACGAGCTTATTAGGAGAAGGGAGGGATGTCTCCACAACATTCAAGACATTCTCCAAAAGAGCAAAGAAGGCATGAGATTACAACTATTACAAGAAATATGACACCAAAAGAGGAGGGAAGGGGGTGAAGATAGACCTCATAAAAAGCCTAGGAGTCAAATTTTCTTGTTACCTGATTGAAGGCAAGACCATGAGACACTATACAAAGGGCGAATGCACCTTGGACACCATTTCAGTTGTAGAACACTGCCTCCAAGGAACCTAGCTGAATTGGTGCATGTTTCTACTGAATGAATAGTTCGAAGCCTGCAAGGATAACTACAAAAGAGCCAATGGGTTCATCTATGGCTACCTTATCATGGCATTCACAACGTGGAAATGGACTTTCCCAGGAGTTAGACAGCCTGTGGAACTCACAAGTGGTCAGCCGTTGGCAATGAAGTTTATGCCCTGAAAGTTCTCAGGAGATCTCAACACCAAAGAGGTGAATGAAGAGGCGTTCGCATTCTGGTACAAGAAAATGGTGGACGTAGTGGCGAGGCAGCAAATGGTCCCAAGGAGTTTGCTTGATGGTTATTCTGCTCAAATATGGTTCGGGGTCACTCATGAAAAAACCTACATCAGGCCCACCTGTGTGGATGAAACAAATTTTAAAATGAGATCGTTGAAGTTTCAAGTGGATGAAAAGGCATTCCACATTGAAGTCTGCTCCTGACCGGGAGTAGGAATGGAGATCAGGAGTGGAGTCCACCACTACTCTTTCGAGGGCATGCAACCACAACCATTTCCAGGAGAGACACCAGATGAGGCACTGAATAGAGTGTCGCGATTGCGGCTAACCCTAGTATTGGAGGACTTGGACATGAGAGTAAAAGGCTTCAATCAGGTAATGCAAACTCTTACCAATGCTTCTCCCCTGTTTCCTACTTTTTCAAAATTTCAAGCCTCAAATTCTACATCACCCTCCATTGTTGCACCCATACTCACTGCCCTGCCACTCACAATGTTCAATTCATCCCCAATAATAACAGGAGTTATGGTCAAAAATATTAAGGCACCTAAACCACCTGTAGTTGCTCTTAAGGCCAAGAAATCCAGGATCATGGTGCCTAGGAAGGTGGTTGATCTCATTGGGGAAGATCAAATGCAGCCTATGGACACAGGGGTACCAATTCAAGAAAAGCCAGAGGTGGCCCACCAGGTAACCTCTGAGCTACTTATGTTCAATCCATTCTCATTTTTGAATGTTCAAACTTCATCTCCACCCCACACTCATACATATCCACCTCGAACTCACCATTCATTGCCTCACACACCATTCACTTCCAAATACCATTCCACCCACACACCATCCACAACAACAACCATTTCAGGCCCATTCAAGGAAGAAAGTAAATAAAATGGAGACAATGAGGCAGAGGTTAACTCGAGTACAAAATTGGTACCCGAGGTTACCCAAACCCTGGTTGGACAAAGCACTTTCCAGGACCTTTTAATTTGAGGGGGATATTTTACCACAGATACAATGCCCTTGCCCAAAGATCTGAACCATTTTCAGCAAGAAAATTTGATATTGCAGCAGGTTCAACCAACCACAAGCATGAATAACCAACCGGCGTCACCATAGGAACACACAACTACGTCAATAGCCAGCGGTCAACCTGTTGGAAATATTGTCATTGATGACAATGGAGGCAGCAAATATAGAGACAGGTAAAGAAGGCAGCAGATGCAAAGATAGGTAATATGTATAGCGAAGGCAGAGGCAGAGGTCGAGTAGCAGAGGCAGAGAAGACAGAGGCAGAGCCGTTATTAGAGGCAAAGGCAGAGGCAGTTTTAGAAGGGTCAGTTGATTGGAGATCTGGAGAGGCAGCATGGTATTTGTATTTTATGCTATGGCAAACCTTGCATGAGTGGAACTGTATGCTGGACACATATTAAACTAGACTTAGTCCTCGAATGTTAAAATCAAATTAAGGGTTGTTAAGGAAACTGTGTTGGAGAAGGTGGAACCAAGGCATGGAACCTTGAGCAAGAGGAGCAGGGTTGTAATGTGAAGAATCGACATTGAGATGGCACAAGGAGGAGAACCCTTTTGAGTAAAACCAGAACCATGAGAGCGGAACCACATAAGATGAACAGTGAACAGTAATGACGGTTTTTGCAAAACCGGCCCTCCCATATCGCATCGCTTTTGTGGACTAAGTGGTATTCTAAAATTCGGAGCGATTCCACTGATTGGCCGACACGTGGCTTCAAGGGCTTGAGGAAAACTGCCTCCACTGCATGCCATCACGCGTTAAAGTTCGTATCTGGATGCAGAGCAATATGTGTATATATCGTCGATTTGGAGAATTGATATCTAACAGTGATCGCAAGCTGGACTTGCCCGAAGTTTAATAAGAGAGCCTGGATCATACAAACAATGATCAATGGTGTAGATTCATTGCGGGGGGACTAGCCAAGGTTGTCGCCATACTCCAGGAGCCTCCGCAGTTGACCTGTTTGACCGTGTTTTTATCCACGATCAACGGTGTAGATTCATTGCGGGGGGACTAGCCAAAGGTTGCTGCCGTACTCTAGGAGCCTCCGCAATAATGCTGGGACCCACGCAGGACTTGCATGAAGTTTAATAAAGGATATGTGTCGTATGTTGGTGCGGGCCCAAACTCTAATGCATGGTGATTAATATTAACCAAGATCTGAAGGGTTTGTTGTATAAGGTCGGAGTTATATATCCGTGAAAGTTGGGATGGTCGATTAATATGATTTTAATAACCCCGGGATAGCACTTCACATATTTTTAAACATGTCGAGTTTGGGTATAAAGATCAGCAGGTCTCTCATACAGTAAGAGGAGACAACCTCAGCTTTTGAAGTTCATGAAGTCGGGTTGGTTAAGGTTTAAATCATAGAATCGGGCTGGTTAGCACATTGGATTTGATAATCAATGGAAGGGTAACTTACACCTAGTGTTAGTTACACGAATTTATGTGAAGATGGACTGTTGGTTATAGCTATAGAAGAAATGTTGAATTAATATCTCAATTCTCTGAATTGAGATATTAAAATGACCAGACTTGTTTGTTTAAATTTGCCAGCATAGGAGAAAGGGATGTTGTCAGATTGCCAGAATTTATGGGTTTCCACTTACATCTGCTGTCTCTATGTGTGTTTCTTATGTGTTCATGTGATTCTTTCAATCTGCTTAATTGCTTGCTGCTCTCAACACAAGTATGGTGTCACATTAAATTAATATTGGCTGCAACATTTTAAGACTGTTCACATATAAAGTTGTAAATAAGTTTGGTGAAAATTTAAAAAGGCTTATGTATGTATTAAACTAATTCACCCCCCCCTCTCAGTTGAATTAAAGATTCAACAATTGGTATCAAAGCCAAGTTCCTTTTTACTAGTCTAACAGCTGAAAGGAGATCCTAGGTTCCCAAGATGGCTAGTAAAGAAGGATGCTCAACCTATAAAGCCCCTTTCTTCACTGGTGAAAATTATGCTTTCTGGAAAATGAGAATGAGGACATACATAATGTCTCTAGGAATAGAAGTCTGGGTTGCTGTGGAATTAGGATATGCCCCAAAGGCAACTAACACAGAGAAAGAAACAAAACAAGATTTTTTGGCTAATGCAAAATCCATGAATGCCATCCTGAATGGATTGTGTGAAGAAGAGTTTATTAAAGTAATGCACAAAGACACTACCAAAGAAATGTGGGATACTCTGGAGAACATCCATGAGGGGGAAAAGAAAGTAAAGACTACCAAACTTCAAGTTTATAGAGCCCAGTTTGAGAACTTAATAATGAATGATGATGAAGACTTTGCCAGTTTCTTCCTAAAAGTTGCAGAAATTGTTAACAATATGAAAGCTCTTGGAGAAACCATGCCAGAAAGTATAATTGTGCAAAAGATTCTAAGATCTCTCCCATCCAGGTTTAATCCCAAGGTGTCTGCAATAGAAGAAACACTAATTGGGAGACCTTGACCATGAACCAGCTACTTGGAAATCTAACAACATATGAGATGAGGCTCCCATAGAAGAAGCCAAGTACAAGGGACCTATCCTTTAAAATAGAAAAGAAGAAAGAAGAAGAGGGAGACACATGCTCTTGCTCTGATGAAGAAGAGGCAAAATTTGTCAAGAAATCAGATAGAGGCTCAGGTAAATACAAAGGTAAACTTCCTTTCAAATGCTTTAACTGTGGAAGAGTTGGACACTATGCTGCTAAGTGTCCTCACAAGAAAGTAAGGAATCAGGCTCAAGAGTCAGAGAAAAATAAATCAAAGAACTGGCAGAAAGGAAAGAAGTTCAGCAGAAAATCTTTCTATGCTCAACAAGACATCAGTACATCTAAATATTTAGATGAACCCTCAAGTGAGGAAGGAACCTCTGAATTCTTATTGATGGCCATAGAAGAACTTGAAGGACTCCTGCTAGAAGATGAAGAATAAGAAGGGGAAGTCGACCTTGAGGGGGAGCTAAGAAGTGCTCTGGAGGAGATTGACAGACTCAAACTGAAGTGCAGAAAACAAAAGGACATTCTTCTCAAGTATGTAAGAGAAGAACAAAACTCAGAAGTCCTCATGCAGCTAAAGGTAGAGCTTGAAGAAGCCAAGAAGATAGAAGACATGTTACTTTAGCAAATCAAGGATAAAACCTGAGAACAAGAGAAACTAGAAGAAGAAGTAGTATGTCTCAGGAAGGAACTGGAAAATGCTCAAAGGAAAGTGGTTATAAACTCTTCTCAAACAACAAGCTCTAGTAATTTGAATGAAATTCTGGTTGCTCAAATATCTCCTATGATAAAAACTGGAATAGGCTATGAAGGAGAATCAAGTAAAAGCAAAGAAAAGGTTGACAAAGAGATTATTTTTGTAAAAGAAAAGAAGAATGATGAAGTAGCTCAAACAATTCCTACAAAAGAAGAAACCTGTAATAAGGAAGACAGAGATCAGAAGAAACCACTAGTAGATAAGCATGTGATGAATACTAAGATTCCTGAGTATGTCAAATTTGGAAACCATCAAAGGAGAGCCTTCCCTCCTATGAAGAATTCCACCTGTTATGTCTGCCACAAGCTGGGACACCTTGCTGCATATTGTCATACAAGGAGGAGTAATTCAAACCTGCAAAAGATGCAAATAGTGAAGAGACTGCCTCAAGCAAACAAATGGAAAAGACAACCTTACATCAGGTATGCAAACAGTTTCTATGGTTACTATTTTTATTGTAAGGAATTTGGCCATAAAATCATTGAGTGTAGAAAGTATGGAAAAAGATTGATGTTTAACACCTCATGGAGGTTTATGAATCAAAGAAATTTTGTTCATACTCATAACTCTGCAAATATTATGATCAAATGTTGTGTATGCAATCAAGTTGGACATATACCTTCCAAATGTCCTCTAAGAAGATATAGTTCATCACTTCACAAAAGATACCAAACAAAAGGATGCCTCCAGTGGATAAAGAAAGTGAATAAATGTGACTTGGCTCTAACTGCTCAAGACCTGAAAATCCAGTGGTATTTGGATAGTGGCTGCTCAAAACACATGACTGGAGATAGAAGTAAGTTTATAACTCTTGATGAAAAAAAATATGGCAATGTTACTTTTGGCAATGATAAATCAGGTAAGATCAAGGGAAAAGGCTCAGTCAGCATAGACAATGGCAGAGGAAAGGCCCAAGATGTACTATTTGTAGATGGGCTGAAAGAAAATTTACTAAGTGTCAGTTAGATGTGTGACAAAGGCTATGAAGTTATTTTTAGAGCACAATATTGTGAAGTCAGATCAAGCACCACAGGTAAGACTCTGCTCAAAGGTGTTCAAACAGAGAGCAATGTTTACATTGTGAAAGAGAAATATGAAGCATGCCATCTTAGTAAACTTGAGGAGTCATGGTTATGGCATAAAAGATTGGGACATCTCAGCTTCAATCACATCATCAGACTAAGCAAGAAGAAAGTTGTCAGAGACATGCCAGAAATAAAGAGGCCTTCTAATACCCTATGCAAATCTTGTCAATTGGGTAAACAGACCCACACATCCTTTAAGGCCAAAGAGGAGTTATCAACAAAAAGACCACTCCAGCTTGTGCACATGGATCTGTGTGGACCTGCAAGAACTAAAACACCAAGTGGAGAATCCTACTTCATGCTGATAATAGATGATTTCTCCAGAATGACATGGGTTGCTTTTCTTAAGAATAAATCGAAAGCTCTAGAAAAATTCAAAATATTCAAAGAATTAGCAGAAAATTAGACAGGATGCAAGCTAAAATGCATCAGATCAGACAGAGGAAGTGAATTCATTGATTATGACTTTGCAGACCTATGCAATGAACATGGGATAAAGCAACAATTACTATTGCAGGGACACCTCAGCAGAATGGAGTAGCAGAAAGACAAAACAGATTTGTTCAACAAATTTCCAGAGCCATGATGCAAGAGAATAATATTGCTCAAACCTTCTGGGTAGAAGCAGTGCACACAGCAGTACATATCCTTAATAAAGCTCACTTAAGGCCAAGCAGTGACAAGACTCCCTATGAACTGTGGCATGGAAAGCCAGCTTCAATCAAACATTTCAGAATCTTTGGAAGCAAGTGTTACATAAAGAATAATGATGAAAATCTTGGAAAATTTGATGCAAGAGCAGATGAAGGGATATTTCTAGGATATGCTTCTAAAAGTAAAGGGTACAGGTGCTACAATAAGACTCTTCAAAAAATAGTAGAAAGTATTGATGTGAGATTTGATGAAGAACTTCCAAACAATACACGAGATACAAACTGCTGCAGTCCATCAGACAATCATGAAGAGGAAAACCAAGATGATGATGAAACAAGCCAGACTACAGAAGATGCAGAGCTGAGCTCGAAAGCTCCCTCAAGATATACTCAGAAGAACCATCCTAAAGATCAGATCATTGGAGACAAGAAAGCAGGGGTCCAGACAAGAAGGAAGCTAACAGAACAAACTGAAGAGGTATACATAGCCATGTTGTCACAAAAAGAGCCAAAGAAATTTGAAGAAGCTAGCAAGGAAAAGTCTTGGGTGAATGCTATGAATGAAGAACTGGACCAAATTGAGAAAAACAATACCTGGGAACTAGTTCCTATACCCACTAAGAAAAATGTCATAGAGTCAAAATGGGTATTCAAAAATAAAATGAATGAGGAAGGACAGGTAATCAGGAACAAAGCTAGACTTGTTTGCAAAGGATATTCACAAATCGAAGGACTTGATTACGATGAAACATTTGCCCCTATAGCTAGAATGGAAGCTATCAAAATGTTCCTGGCATTTGCATGCTACCAAAACTTCAAAGTATATCAAATGGATGTAAAATCTGCATTCCTGAATGGAGACCTAGAAGGAGAAGTCTACATGGAACAACCAGAAGGCTTCTCATTGACAGAAAAAGAAGACTATGTGTGCAAACTGAAGAAGGCTCTATATGGACTGAAACAGGATCCTCGTGCTTGGTACTCAAGATTGGATAAGTATTTGCAAAAACAAGGCTTTAAGAGAGGTGGAGTAGACAACAATCTATACATAAAATCCCATGAAAATGAACTCCTGATTGTTGTAGTATATGTTGATGACATTATGTTTGGAAGCAACAGAGAAGAACTAGCAAAAGGGTTTGCTGATGAGATGAAAACAGAGTTTGAGATGTCTATGATTGGAGAGCTCAGTTACTACTTAGGACTTCAAATTCAGCAAAAGAACACAGGTACATTCATCTCACAGGAAAAATACCTAAAAGAAATGTTGAAAAAATTCAAAATGGAGGACTGCAAACCAGTTTCAACTCCCATGATCATGGGATGCAAGCTGTGTGCTGATGATGGATCTATTGATATAGATCAAAAACTCTACAGATCCATGATAGGAAGCCTAATGTACTTGACAGCATCAAGACCAGACATCATGCTAGCAGTAGGATTAGTGGCTGGATATCAAGCAGCACCTAAACAAAACCATCTTCTGGCAGTCAAAAGAATATTTAGATATCTACAAGGAACAACACAGTATGGGCTTTGGTATCCTAAAGGCAAAAGCTTCACTTTGACAGCATACACAGATGCAGATTGGGCCAGCTATATGGATGACAGGAAAAGCACAAGTGGAGGTGATTTCTTTTTAGGAGAAAGTTTGGTAGCATGGTTAAGAAAGAAACAAACATCTATCTCTCTAACTACAACAGAAGTAGAATATATAGCAGCAACAGCATGTTGTACACAAGTCATGGGGATGAAGCAAACCCTCCAAGACATGAAGGTAAGCATTGATGAACCTATTTCAATCAAATGTGATAATACAAGTGCTATAATTATATCTAAAAATCTTGTGCTTCACTCAAAAACTAAACATGTCCCAATCAAGTATCATTTTCTCTGAGAACAAGTGGCTCAGAAGGTAGTAAAGCTGGAATATGTACCAACAAAAGAACAGACAGCTGATATATTTACCAAACCTCTTGCTAGAGAACCATTTCAATATTTGAGAGATAAACTAGGGGTAGTATCTGTAGATACTACTCTCTAATATGAAGAGAAAGCACAGTTTCAGGGGGAGAACAAAAACGAAAATATCATTCCTAGGGGAAATCAGCAAGCAAGGGAAACATGAAACATGTCCACAGGATCAAAGAGCTATGGCAAAAGAGCCTAAAGGTAATATTCCCAGTATTATCTGCATTCAGCATGAAAAGGTCAGTAGCAGAGAAAAAATAACATTATCTTGCTTACACCTGAGGTAGTATATTGAGCATTGAAGCAATATCTTCTTCTATATATATATAATTTCTTGCCTTCTTGAAGTTAGTACATGTATATCTTCAAGGCCTTTTTCTTAAGATCAGTTACAAAACTGTGTGAAGTCTGTTTGCTGATTTTTCAATTAAACATCTTGAATATGCTTTTGTGGAAGTTCATTCTGATAGAACAGTCAAAATATCTGAAGAATAAAGGAATAGTTGTGATTACCATCTGAAGCTCAAAAGTTTTCTTTAAATCCTACTTCAGCACAAAGGATTTACTAGTAATTCACCTTTAAAGAGAGATTGATTATTGACATACATACCCATTGTGTCATAAATAAAACTGCATGGTTGATAAGTGAAACTAACCAATACATTGAAACATTTTTTTTGAAAACACATTGTACAAGAAGGAAAGTCAGTTGGCCTCTAATATTGAAAGATATTGCCTATTCTTACAATGAGCTATAAGCTCTAGTTTGATTCATTGTTTACAATAGCAACAAGGACCTTTCATTCTTTAAGTGCATCATCCCTGTCAGCAATCTAGCACAGATTACAAACAATAGGTAGTACAGATGAATCACAGCTATAAAAGATATATTGGCATCATTATCAAAATTGAACAGGTGTGGTACTGCAGATGAGTATTGGAAAAGAGGACATACTCCATCTACAATATTCCTCAACAAAAATATATTGGCTTACTACATCAGACAGAGACAAAACGTATATTCAAGTTCAATAATCCTTAAAGTGTTCTCTCAACAAGTCTTGTACACCAATCTGGAGCAGCAGCGTACAAAATCAGAGAATTTCAAAGAGAGGAAATGCATGAAATATTGAAAAAGGATAAAATCACATGATCAAAGAATAGAAGCTACACTAAGAATTCAAACCCCTTGCCATTGATTTCAAAGATGGAGGAAGAGAAAGCAACAGGAGGAAGAGCAGGAAAATAGAGAAAGTAAACAGAGAAAGTGTATTACCATCAATGCCAAAGGGGGAGACTGTTGGAAATATTGTCATTGATGGCAATGGAGGCAACAAAGACAGAGACAGGCAAAGAAGGCAGCAGATGAAAAGATAGGTAATATGTACAACGAAGGCAGAGGCAGAGGTCGAGCAGCAGAGGTAGCGAAGACAGAGGCAGAGCCATTATCACAGTAGAGGTAGAGTCGTTATCACAGCAAAGGTAAAGCCATTATCAGAGGTAGAGGCAGAGGCAGTTTTAGAAGGGTCAGTTGATTGGAGATCTGGAGAGGTAGCATGGTATTTGTATTTTATGCTATGGCAAACCTTGCATGAGTGGAACTGTATGCTGGACACATATTAAACTAGAATTAGTCCTCGAATGTTAAAATCAAATTAAGGGTTGTTAAGGAAGCTGCGTTGGAGAAGGTGGAACCAAGGCATGGAACCTTGAGCAAGAGGAGCGGGGTTGTAATGTGAAGAATTGGTGTTGATATGGCACAAGGAGGAGAACCCTTTTGAGTAAAACCGGAACCATGAGAGCGAAACCACGTAAGATGAACAATGAACAGTAATGACGGTTTTTGTGAAACCGGCCCTCCCATATTGCACCGCTTTTGTGGACTAAGCGGTATTCTGAAATTCGGAGCGATTCCACTGATTGGCCAACACGTGGCCTCAAGGGCTCAGGGAAAACCACCTCCACTGCATGCCATCGTGTGTTAAAGTTCATATCCGGACACAGAGCGATATGTGTATATACCATCGATTTGGAGAATTGCTATCTAACGGTGATCGCAAGCTGGACTTGCCCGAAGTTTAATAAGAGAGCCTGGATCATACAAACAATGATCAACAGTGCAGATTAATTACGAGGGGACTAGCCAAGGTTGTCGTCGTACTCCAGGAGCCTCCGCAATTGAGCTGTTTGACCGCGGTTTAATCCACGATCAACGGTGTAGATTCATTGCGGGGGGGACTAGCCAAAGGTTGCCACCGTACTCCAGGAGCCTCCGCAATAACGCTGGGACCCACGCAGGACTTGCATGAAGTTTAATAAAGGATATGTGTCGTATGTTGGTGCGGGTCCAAACTCTAATACATGGTGATTAATATTAACCAAGATCTGAAGGGTTTATTGTATAAGGTCGGAGTTATATATGTGTGAAAGTTGGGATGGTTGATTAATATGATTTTAATAACCCCGGGATAGCGCTTCACATATTTTTAAACATGCCGAGTTTGGGTATGAAGATCAACGGGTCTCTCATATAGTAAGAGGAGACGACCTTAGCTTTTGAAGTTCATGAAGTCGGGTTGGTTAAGGTTTAAATCATAGAATCGGGCTAGTTAGCACATTGGATTTGATAACCAACGGAAGGGTAGCTTACGCCTAGTGTTAGTTACACGAAGTTATGTGAAGATGGAATGTTGGTTATAGCTATAGAAGAAATGTTGAATTAATATCTCAATTCTCTGAATTGAGATATTAAAATGACCAGACTCGTTTGTTTAAATTTTCTAGCATAGGAGAAAGGGATGTTGTGAGATTTCTAGAATTATGGATTGGTTGGGAAAAGAAATTTTGGATACACTTTGCACACAGAAAGAGGAATTATGAGGCCTGACAGAGGTAAACGAAGATTGTAGAGTTGAAGAGATGTACAGCAAAGGGATTCAAAAGTGCAGTAAACAGGTGGAATATGCAGATGACAGTAAACAAAGAGTATTCAGAACAGTTATATGTACCACAGTTATACAACTGCAATGAAGAAGAGAGCCTACAAGAACGAAAGAGAGAGAGAAACAACAACAGAAAAGACAAATCTAGTCAAGCCAAAATCCAGAAAAGAAGCTGAGTGAAATTGAAATGTGTGACCAAAATTGTGAATGTAAATGTTGTAATTAAATTTTTTATTGTTTATGATGCAAAGGCAAGTATCCTAAGGAAAAGAAAAATCCCACTGTAGCATGGAAATTTGTACATATTATTATAATTTTAAAATGAGTTGGATAAAGGAATGAGAAAACAAAAGTCAAAAGGTTAGGACTATTCACTTCAAATTCCCTGAGGAATGTAAAGAGTCATGTGATGAACTATATATATAATATCACAATGATATGCACAAGAGATTAGAGAGATTAGAGAGAGCAAATATAGAGAAGGCAGAGCATAGAAGAGTAAGGCAGAGAAGATTAAGAAAAGAAAAGCAGAAAGAGAAGCTACAAAACAGAGCTAATATCTGAGGAAAATCAGCAAACATTCAGTTTGATAAATTGAGGAAGTTGGAGCTCCCCTATCAAGTTGCAGCTTGATAGCTGTCAGTTGGAACTGACTGAGGTTGGAGCCTCCTGTAGGTTGGTGCCTGCAGAAAATTGAAGGGAGTTGGTGCTTCCTTGCAAGTTGTAGCTTGCAGAATTGAGGATAGAGCCTCCTGTAGGTTGGTGCCTACAGAAAACAGTGGTGAGAGGGAGTTGGAGCTTGCCTTTGCATCACAACAATAATAAGATGTGGTTTTCTCCCTTTATGGGTTTCCACTTACATCTGTTGTCTCTATGTGTGTTTCTTATGTGTTGATGTGATTCTTTCAATCTACGTAATTGCTTGCTGCTCTCAACATAAGTATGGTGTCACACTAAATTAATATTGGCTACAACATTTTAAGATTGTTCACATATAAAGCTGTAAATAAGTTTGGTGAAAATTTAAAAAGGCTTATGTATGTATTAAACTAATTCACCCCCCCCTCTCAGTTTAATTAAAGATTCAACACAACCACTCAGAGAGAGACCTCCAAACCAAGATATGTCAGGGGCTGAGAGTATTCAGACCTAGGGCATAGAAAAACTACACAATTTCATCCAGCGTGTGGCACAACAAGCTGAAGGACTCCACAATGACCTCCAGCCGAGGTTTGAACATAAAAAACTGTAGATTAGTGCGCTTATTGAAGAGTGAAACCAATTGAAGGGAGAAAAGGAAAGCCTACAGGAGCAACTAGAGAAGGTGACAGATGTTTTCAAGAATCTTTGTCCAACTGTGATAGCTCAGAATGACAAAACACCAGGGGATATAATGGTTTGCACTATATTTGAAAAGTCTATCCACGTAAATATGGCCTGTGCAAATCTCATCAGGGAGAATTAGGAGCTAAAGGAATCGCTTGCAACTAGACCGACCTTACCAGATTATGCCGTCATATATGCCGAGAAGGTCACCGAGAAGAAAAAACAGGCAATTGGGATGAAGGAAACCCTTGGAACTACAGTGAAAGAATCTTAAAACCTTATGAAACATTTGCATGAGTGTTCAAATTTGTTGACCATGAAGGCTCAACCAATCTTGGTATAACTGCAACAAGTCTCACAAGAAATAAAGGAGGCCACAGACCCCAATGGCATCAACCAGCTGTACAACCAAGCGGAGGAGCTGGAGATCAAAATACAGAATATTGAAGAGCATTCAGCTATCACCAAGTAGGTCCTCCGAGAAAAGAGACAACCAGTGAAGCTTACTGTAGAAACAATACAACAAATGGTCGCTCAGGTTGAAATCAAAATTAAGGAAGTATTCAGAAAGCTGCTGGCCATTGCAAGAGAAAAGGAGGCTGAAAAAATCGCCACATAAAAGGAAAATCTCATGAAGGAATGGCAACAGGTCATTACCGACTTCGCCAAACTCAAATATTCAGGGTTGGAAAAGGTTCCAGAGTTGGGGCCCTTGTTTGGACAGGGAGAGGAAACAAAGAAGACATGGCCAGCCGCAGAGGCAAGCGGACCAATGGAGACCAAGGCAACAGAAAAGGATTGACTCGGGACGAGTAAATAACATGTGGTCAGGGCATTTTGGGGCCCTAGTTTTGAAAATGAAATGGTTTTGAGTCCCAGATAATAGGTGGCGGAGCACAACCACGATAGACAGGGAGCTGTCATGATTGCGGAGAGCTGGAGAGAAGGTGGCGTGGCAGTTGCGGAAACTAGCACAGATGGCAGGAAGGAGCGACAAGGACAAGCAACGGAACTCCAAGTGATCAGGGAGATGTGGAAAACAACAGAGCAGAAAAGGAGGGAAAAATGACAATCATGTTGGCAAAGGAAAAAATAGGCAATCAACTAGCAGAGACAAGAGGTTGGTGTAGTAGAGAGCTGAGGAAGAGAGTCGTAGGAGAGATCTGTTCGTTCTGTTCTATTCTGTTCCGTTTGGTCTTAATCTATTTTTTTCTGTAATGTTGTAATCAGTCCTGCTATAATCACCCTGAGGAGTAATGTAACTGTCCGATATTGTTAATGAAATATAATTCTACCTAGGTTTGATGTCCTGAGTTCTATGGCAAGCATTTGGTTATGATGAATGTACTGGCCATTTTTAAATTTTTATTTTGCATCCTGGATAGGCTCATGAGTAGTATTTTGTGCAAAGTAGCTAAATTTGTTTGGAGCACCTAGTTCTGTTTATTTTTCTCTATAGTTGTGATCAGTTGAAATCTGATCAGTTCCTAACCTTCCTAAGGTCATGACACACCTCGGGTGAAACTCTCTACTCTTTGGAGTAAATTGAAAATTCCGGCGTTGTTCTAGACTACTGCAGAAACCTTGTTGACCTCTCTCCTAAACCTGGGTCTTACTCAGAGACCTTATTTCTCACCAACACTTATCCGGGAGAACCCCAAACCCAGGGAAAAACCCAACCACTGAAATTTCATTAAGCATTGGCCAGCCAATCCATCCAAGTGAGCCTTCACTGCTCACCTCGAGGCCCTACATTACAATGAAGTCTTCCTATCCTTTTATAGGCTCCATTACATGCAATACCATGGGCCAAAAACCATGGGTGCACAATACCATGTGCCCAAAAACCACTACTATTTTTCCTAGTCAACGTTGACTCTATCCCGAGACAAGTTTACCTAATAAGACATTTCAAACTCACTTTGCATCTTTGTGGAAATTTTTTTACTTAATCTGTCATCATTGCTTCTAAAAATTATATCATCTACATATACCTAGATAATTGTTAGGTTATATTGATTCACTTTCACATAGATATTTTTTTCGATGCTTCATTTATTGAATCCTTGTTGATATATATATCCATCAAGTCGAGCATACCAAGCTCTAGGGGCTTGCTTGAGACCATATAGTGCCTTCTCTAATTTGTAGACATAGTATTCCTTTTCAGAGAGTAGAAAACCTTTGGGTTTTTCAATGTAAACTTATTTTTCCAATTCACCATTTAGAAAGGTTGACTTAACATCCATTTGGTAGACCTTTATTTTTCTCGAGCATGCATAAGCGATAAAAATTATGATAGCTTCCATTCTGGAAATGAGAGAAAATGTTTCTTCAAAATCAATTCCTTCAACTTGTGCATATCCTTTGCAAACTAATCTTGCCTTATTCCTGGTAACCTATCCATCCTCATTCAATTTGTTTCTAAAGACCCATTTAGTTCCAATAACATTTTTATCCTTTAGTCGTGGAACCAATTCCCAAGTATCATTTTTCTCAATTTGATATAGTTCTTCATTCATAGTTGCTACCCAGTGTTCATCTTGACTAGCTTCCTCAAAATTTATAGGCTCAGAATTTGCTAAAAAATAAAGGTGGGCTTGTTGTAATGAACGAAGTTGTCGACTTCTTCTGGTTCTAATTCCTTCATTTATGTTTCCGAAGATTTCATTTGATGGATCATTATTTTGACACTATTATTTTAAAGCTTTTGGAGAATTTTCTATGGTACATCTTGCTGATCATTTCTTATTTCCTCTTGGTTGAATGTTGTTTCCTTATTTGATTGGCCTTATTCTGGAGCTTCTGATTCTACCTCAGATCCTTCAGATTTTCTTGAAGGTACAATCTCATCGTCATCCTTTGTAACACAATCTTCATCAAAAGTAACATTTATGCTTTCTAGTATTTGTTTTCACCTTAGATTGTAGCATATATAAGCCTTCCTTTTTTCACGAATAACCAACGAAAATACCTTCATCGACATGGGAATCGAACTTGCCCAATTTTTTATCTTCTCTTCTTATGTAGCATTTTCTTCCAAATATTTTGAAGTATTTGACATTAGCCAGTCTTCTTTTCCATAATTCGTATGGATTCATGTTACAGTTGTTCCTTAGCAAACTTCTATTTATAATGAATACAAATGTATCAATTGCTTGAAACTAGAATTTATCATCTAATTTTGAGTCATTTAATATTTTATTTTCCATTTCCTATATAGTTCTATTTTTTTTCAGCAAATCCATTTTGCTGTGGTGTTTTGGTTGTTGACAATTGCCTTTTCATTCCATTTTCATCACAATACTGCTGAAGTACATTGGAATTGAATTCTCTGCCATTATCTGATATCAAACATTTGATATTCAAATCAATTTCATTTTCAACCAATTCCTTGTAGATTCTAAAACCCTCGAATGCCTCAGTCTTTTTCGTTAAGACGCTGACGATTGTCATTCTGGTGTAATCATCTATCATTAGGATAAAATATAATTCTCCATCTAAACCTTTTTTTCTTATAGGACCACATAGATCAATATGTACTAATTCCAATGGACTTGATGCAAAGTGTTCTTTTATATTGAACTTAACTTTTGTCTACTTGTTGTGCTGACAAGATTCACATGTTGTATTGGTAGGTTTTGAAATTTTAGGCATTTCTCTTACTTCTTCCTTCTTGCTAATCCCGATCAAATTGTCAAAATTTATATGTCCCATTCATTTGTGCCATTACCATCTTTCATATTATTTCACCAAAAAGCACTCTTTAGGTGTCTCATCCAAAATATATATGTCATTTTGGGCTCTGTTTGTTGTAGCCACAATTTTACCGAACTTGCCTTTCCCAATTTCACATTTCTTATAGTTAAATAACATCATCTATCCTTGATCGCACATTTTTCCAACACTGAGCAGATTGTGATTCATATTTTAAACCAACAACACATATTTCGCTAATGAGTTCTTGGTTCCAAGTGTGATTGTACCTACTCCTATGACGTTTGAAGACCCATGTTCCATCCTTATTTTCCTTCAAGGATATGAACTTATTCCTATCTCCAATCATATGAGTTCAGAAACCACTATCAACATACCAAACGTTTCTATTGCTTTGAGCCTTGAGAGAGATAAAATATTTTTCAGTCTTCTTTTTCCATATTTTCTCATTCTGATTTTGTGAGAATTCCTTTGAAGAACTTACAAGTCTACAATCTTTAGCGAGGTGTCAAAATTGTTACATTTGTAACATTTGACATAATCTGTCAAATGATCAAATCTGTTAATATTATGCTGAGTTCCGGAATATCCCTTTCTAGAAGATCTCCCAAAAATGTATTTATTCCAAACATATGTGTGACATTCTATAGCTCTATGTCCAAACCTTCCACATGAATAACAATGACCATAGAAGATATGTTGATTTATGGGAGAAAATATTCTTCGAGGAATTTCCTTCCATGGTTCTTCCTGTGAGTTCTGATCTCTTGAGTTGGCTGGGAGGTCTACCTGCTTGTTATATTTTGCATATCCATCTTATTTTGTTTTCATAAAAGGACTTGGCTCCTTTTCAGATTTTTCTTTGTAACCAAGACCAATCTTGTCACTGTTTGATCGTTGATTGTTGATGAATTATTCCAAGGCATTGGAGCTGTTGGTGTAGTTTTGAAGAGTTTTTCCATTTTTTACTTGCTTTCGTAGAGAAATTATTTCAGCTTCAAATTTTTCTCTTGCCTTATTCCTTTCCTTCAATTCTTCCCTTGGTCATTCTTCAACTCGTTTGTATTCTTCAACCCTGATTTTAAGATTTAGTACATGTTCCCTTTCTATATTTAATTCTTCTTCAAGAGTGTTGACATGCTTCTTCTCGACCTTGAGCTCTTTGATAACCCTGATCACTTCCTTTTGAAATTAAACCTTGGGCATCTCTTCTTCTTCGTCAGATGCTTCTTGCTTATTATGCTTGGCCATAAACAATACTCCTCTGTTGATTTCTTCTTCATTATCACTATCTTCATTAGAGGAGGAGCTATATTATTTGGAGAAGAAACTCTTCTTAAACCATTTATTCTTTCCTTTCTTGTTGCACTTCCTTGGACCTTTCTTTCCTTTCATAATAGCCTCATTTTTGTGAGGACACTTGGCTGCAAAATTCCCAACCTCTTCACAATCGATACATATCAATGGAACTTTACCTTTGAATTTTCTCGTACCTCTTCTCATTTTTCACGTGAAGTAGGAAAATTATTTATCTAAAAATTATTCTTCATCTTCTTCCTTTTCTTATTCCTTGCAAATACAATTTTTCTCTTTCAGAGTATGCTTGTCCTTACTAGTTTTCATTGATGCGAAAAATGTTGTTTCTAGGTGAGATGTGTCATCCTCTTCTTCAATCCTCATTTCATATGCTGTAAGCACTCCATGCAATTCATATTTGCTGAGATTGGCTAGATTCGAACTATAGTCCAAGACATATACCTTTTGGTTGAATATTGCCAACAAGGTTGTAAGGACCTTTCGGACAACAATTTTTGTGTCAACAGGTTCTCCAAAGCCTTCCAATGCATTTTTTATTTCATCAACATGCTGTAAGTATGCATCAATATATTTCATCTTTCTTTATTTTGAGTTGCTCAAATTTTTCCTTGTAAATTTGAAGCTTTTCTTTCATGTTTGAGTCACTTGCATATATATTCTCAAGCTTGCCCCATACTTCTTTAGTGGTTTTTCAACTCAGTACCTTAAGATAGACAGGTTCGATAAGCCTGCTGATAATGAGATCTTTAGCCTTTGCATCAAATATAATATTTTTCTTACATTGTTCATCATGGGTCACTGTAAAGCCGTTTTCAACGATTTCCCATACTTCGTATACTTGCGCCAGTAAATGAACCTGCATTCTTCCACTCCAAAATGCATAGTTATTTCCATTGAATAGAGGAACTCCATTCTTAATATACTCCATGATCTCCTTCCAGTTGTTAGACCACTATTGAAGGAACCAAGCTCTGATTCCAATTATTGGAAATACTTTGGGGGGGGGGGGAGCGTGAATCAATATTTCTTATCAATTAGAACTTTTAAATATTTTTAGTTCATTAGTTAATCTTCAATTATTCTTGATGTTTATCTAATAACAACAATAAACAATATAACACAATAAGCACATGAATTTTAGGTGGAAAACCCCTTCTGGGTGAAAAACCACCAAACACTTTTCTAATAAATTCTTTAATATTCAGCCCCAACTGAAATGAAAGGTACAAATTCCTAGAATTCTAAAACAACATGATTCTCCAGCTCCAACTGGAAGGATGCCCCAACACCCTGTTTTCTTCAGTAGTCAACTGAATTGATGCCCCGACATCCTAGACCAACCTACCAGCTTGAAGTGTTCATAGGCTCCAAGTTGTAGGTGACTTCATGCACCAAACTAGCACCTCCCTGCCACCCTATAATGATCAGAAATAAGACAAGAGTGATGACTCCCATACTAAGGAAAATGATCCATGATACAATATGATTCACAGTGATTTTTGTGAACTAGACCAATCACCCAATCACATTCTGACCTGCAACCCAACCATCACATTATCCAACAATGACACTTATACCTCCCAACAATGCCTCTCCAAATCTAGGTAGATTGACTCTTTTACAATAATGAATCTTTTACACTTTTACAATGATGATTTTTACAATAATGACTTTTGACATGACTTGATACTTGACTTGACATTGCTTTTTTGAACACTAGCAGTTGTTGAGGTATTGTTGTGCTTGCTTCTAGTAATGGTGCTTTGACATTGAATTGTCCTTCTAGTACGTGTCTAAGTTTTCCTATTGTGTCCTCCTTTGTGCACATGCATTAATGAATAAGACCCAAACCAATATACAAAAAAATACTTACACTGTCCTGCAAACCATATGTCAGAGAAATATTTAAAATTCAAATGTAAATACATTCAACATTTATGAACAAAACCCAATCAAACATACATAAAAAATACTTGCACTGTCATGCAAAAACACATTTCAGAGATGATATTCAAATTAGAATTCAAACACTAATCATACATATCTTTTTGTAGCAGACTTACCCTTGAATGTTGATGTGTTGTCCTTATTGCAATGATCTTTGAATGCATATTTTTTCTTTCCTTCTAGAATATTGATATTGAATTTGTTGTATCTATGTAATTTCAGATCTCCAAAGTTTGAAATTTCATTTTGTGGTAGCCATATGAGTCCTCTTTCCAACCCCGTAGGTCACATAAATATTGGATTCTTCAAGAAATAGTTATGCCCAATCTCCTATGATGTCCTAATTATAGAATGGTTCAGTAGAGCGAACTTATACGAAGTTCCACATGTCACTGTTTCAACCTTTGGTCCTGAAAACAATATCCAACAAACTATAGTATGTCCTCTTTATGTCACTTTTTACAAAATTTGAATCCAATTCTCAGAGAGAAATTTATGATTATTTTCCCAAGGTCACATGTTTGACATGAAATTCAGGAGCCTAAAAAAACCCTAACTTCCTTAGATCATATCTCTAAAAGTAAAGCGAACCAATATCTGAAATTCGGTCACACACTTCATCAGGATTTCAACTCAAATGGGTTTTTTTTAGAATCTGAAGATTCACAAAAAAAAAAGTTATAGTGATAATGCCATGATGACCTGTTTTAAGTAGTGAAATCCTTACATGAGGAGGATATGAGGGTCACAATTTATATAAATTATTAGGTTGAGAAGGTATTCAATAAGTGAACGTTGGAGGGATTTTTAGGAGCTTAAAAATTATAAATTATTGATTATTCAATGACTGCAACCAAAAATTAGTGTCATGCTACATGTTATCACTCATTAAGTTGTGAAAAATTTCTTGATAGGGTCATGCAGGTCACTTACCAAATGGATAAGGTCCCCTAAGCCATTTCAATGTGGTATAGGAAAATTTTTGTATTTTTAATCCTATCCTAAGTTTATGATCACATCCATTTATGCCATTTTAGTCAAATCGCTCCCATATCATGTCAGTTGTCTTTCCCCATACATTTAAACTCAAAAGTGCACACCTGTTAGTTTTTCAAATTTTTTTAGCGTTTTACATAGGAAAACAAATATTTCGCTATGAAATTGGCTAATAGTTTCGTAGCGAATCTGTTAGAAGCTTAACTAATTTCGCTACAAAAATGAATTTTCTAACCTAGCTTGTAAAATTTGTATGAGGTGTCATTTTCTGATTAGATCAATAAAGGTGGAGGTAATTCAAGGTTTTTATGGTAAAATTCAAATGTACATAGCCATTTTTGATGTCATCATTACCCTTTTTTCTTGCATGTGTTATGATTGAAGCCTGAGCTGTTAGTTAAACTTTTAAACCCACCTCAATTAGCCTTTTGTCATATTGTGCTTTATCCTTGCATGTGAGTTGATCTCTGGAGAGTTGCTTCATCGAGCCAAGAAGGTCGTTGGCAAAACTTGAATTCTGCAGGTGTCATCAGTAAGCAAGGTAGTGAAGACTATAAAGCATCCATGGTTGCAAGAAAGAAAACAAATAAGGGTGGAATTTTTCATAGGTATGAGCCCATGGATATGAAATTACTCAATGAAGACCCTACTGCTCTGTTGGTTTTCAGAAGGACTATCTGCTTGCAATTCTGCCAAAGGTTGCAGGGTTTTCATTTACAGGTTTCAAAGGATTTTTCCACCAGCTTCACAAGAACAACATCAAAGGTTGTAATTCTAAACTTTACAGTGACACAAGAGAGCATATCATCAGCTACAGGAATCCCTAGAGGTGGTGAACAGTGGTTTAAAGGTATCAAATTCACAATGCAGGATTGCAAAGAGTTTATAAAGCAATAACACAGTGAATTTGATTTGAAAAATTATATCCCTAGGAGCTTTATGAAGGAGAATTATGAAAAAAATTTGATGGTCAGTCAAAAATACTTTACCTGTGAAGGAAGATTTCACATGGTCTACTCATACCATCTCAAAATTCTTCTGCATTTTGTAGGTAAGATTTCAATTGACTTGCCTTTCTATTTATATAGAAGTCTAGGGAAAATGTCAGATAAGGTTCAAATCAAGACAGAGGGAAATGAGACATATTTGTCATCATGGTATAATTAAATTGTTAATTTTGGAAAAATTAAGAAGGTTAGAAAAAGATTGGATTTCTTTCTTGTTCATGAGTGGTTATGAAATTGATGTGGTCACTCCAAAGAAAACCACAAAGCCTAGAACTAATTCATCACCAAATGTGGCAGAATAAGTTGAAGAAGAAAATAGATCATCTACTACAGAACCAGTAGACATAGGAGCAGAACCTCTGCAAGAGACTGACACCCCTCTAGCAGCACCTGCAAAATAGAAGCATTCAGTCAGCAAACAAGGCAACAAGAGGATCACTAGAAGCCAGACGTTGGCTAAAGTAAATTTGGAGGATATCATTCATGCAATTGACATTGAAGAGTCACCCATCGTGCAAGATGAATACATTAAATATGGTGGAAGAAAGTTGAATTTAGGTAAGACTGATAAAAAACTAGATTTTGTAGGTGATGATGCTTGTTTTATATTTCAGCCAAGGAATCCAATGACCAGACATGAAAAGAAGGTCATGGAAAGCAAAGACTAAGAAAATCAATGAAGATGCTCAGCCAAGAAGCATCATATAGTTGTCTCTTGTTAGTCATTAGTATTTTTCACCTGATAATGATGACTAGTTTGTCTAAGATGATTTTTCTAGAAGCTGATCTCCAAACTGTCTAATCTATCCTCTAGAAAACACCCCAAAACAATTTTTTGGCCTCCTACCCCTTCCAGTCAGCCTATGATGAGAAAAAATCTATTTGCCAAGTCCTATCTAGTTTCAGCCATATAATCTTGTCGATGAGCTTTCATAACTAAAGGTCATTTGCTGTCATTTACCTTTATTCCCCAAATCATTCATTATCCAACTGTTGATAAAAAGTCTGCAACCCTATATCTGGTCATATGTCATTTAAAGATCTGATCATACCAAAGAAAAACACTCATAATCTATCAAGATCATCCATAAGTTAGGTAGTGGCGCTTTAGGAAATCCCTTCCTTGGCAAAAAAATCCTGAGCCAAAAGCCTCTGTTCAGTACCAGCTAGCCCAGAATTAGCGCCTACTCTGCAAAAACAAATCTTCATCCATCCATAGGTCGCGCCACTTAAAGGTCTTTTTATCTCAGTCCGGAAGAAATTCTACAAAGATCCAAAACAAAAGAAGATAAGTATGTTCATTGTCTAAAAGAACATGCTTAAGGTCAAGCAAAATCTCCATCAGACCCCAAGGAATCTATTCAGAGTTCAAAGTCATTTGTTTGTTAATCTCTGCAGGGGTGTGATCGCATCAATGATCAATGTGTAAAAGAGCAAAAGGACAAAGTCAAAAGGATCCTGCATAGTGAACTAGCTGTCCTCAGTAAAAAAAGTGAAATACAGTAAGTGAAGAGCTACTAATGGGTGTGGTCTAAAAATCCAGAGTTATCTAAAAAGCAGAGAACAACCTCCAAATCATATAAAGGCAAAGCTAATGTTTTGCTGATCAGCAGTATTCTCAGCATCTCCTCCAAAAAACAAATCCAACCTGCTTCTGCAAACAAAGCCAAAGGAGATTAGTCAAAGGTATCTAGCAAGCAAGTACTCTACTATTTCAAATCACATGGTTTCTAGTCTAAGGGTTCACAAAGATCTTTCACAAAGAAAACATATCTCAGAACACATCTCATAGAGCAGCTTATTTCCTGTTTGACATAACACTAAGCAGAGACATGTGATTTGTAGAAAGGTAATGCATTTTGGAAATAGATGAAATGTCTACAGTGTTAACCTCCTTCATTAAAGTAGAATGGTTAAAGGCACAGTAAGAACCTCCTCCAAAAAGAGCCGATGGTTGGGCATAGATAGAACCTCCTTCAGTTAAAAAGTAGAGGGTTAAGTTTTCCATGTGTTTTCAGAAGTTTTGAGTCACCTCTTTCCAAGAGATGGGAAAAGATACATCATTGTTGTTCTCAAAATATGTGTGAGCACTTTCCTTATCAAAAATACAAATGTAAAAATCAGTGGTGTGTAAAAAGACTCCCTCTACGTTATGGATGAAAGAAAAACTTGAAGAAGTTACCCTTCAAATCAGTCAAAGACAAAGGACAGGTTGACAAATAGTGATAAAACCATAAGGGTTCATAGGTTGAAAAAATTGTTTTACATCAAGCAAAAGGATGGCATTTTGATGTTAAAAGTCTCTTTTCCTCTGTTTACAGAGACCTCCTCCAAACTGTGATAAAGTTGAAAATTGGGCTAAGGATAGCCTCGTCAAAATGTCAAAGAAAACCTACAGTGGAAGACAAGGTGAAAGGCCTTACACAAATCTGAAAGGCCATTTTTAAGGACTATCACAATGGTTTCATGAACATTTTCCCATTGTAGACTAATATGAGAAAAACACAGTTTTTATAGTCTTTCTATACCAAATAAAAAATTCTACACTCACCTCTCTACAAGATTAACCAAAAAACCTCATGGTGTCAATGGGCCTCTTCCACAAATGAGCACAGGGCCCACCATTGTGTGAAAATAGTCAAATTGGAAACAAGTGAAGAAAGGGACCCTCCACAAAAAACGCTATAGAAAAAACACAGTTTGCAAAAGACAAAGGGGAAATTTTTCGAAGTTTAAAAAGAGGAGAAGGCTGTTAGAAAGGCCCTCATTATCAAATCTAAAAACTCAGAACAAACCTTCTTTAGCTCCCCCATAGAAGAAAGAATCATTTTTTTGGGCAAAAGTGAAGTTTTCATGCTTGAATATCAGCGCGGCGCGCCTGTAGCAAGGGCGTAGTGCATTTTCTGAAGCTGCGCGGCGCGCCTGTAACGTTGTGCGGTGCACCTGTGTCGGGCGCCCAGGCTGACCCGACAGGCCCTTCTGCGCGGCATGTCTGGAGCTAAATTCCCGCCCACTTCAAAACTCACTCCAAATGTTTTTCCCACTGCACCAATGATAAAAGGAACTCAAACATTTGTTCTTCAAGGTATTTCTTGCCTTCTTAAGCAAGTTGGATTTCAAAGAAGGTTTTTTTTGGGTTGTGAAATAAGTGAGGGTATTATGTTAATATAGAGAAGGGTTTTTTTTTTTCCTGCTGAGGTTTCATAGATGAAAAATGGTAAAGAGAAGGGAGTTAGATATGCCAGTTTAGAGGATCTGTTTGTGCTTTAACATAGCAAAGAATATGAGAAATCTCCACAAACACAAACAGAGTTGGTAGAAGGTCTAATAATCAACTAGAAGGAGTGTCTTTAACAGTCTTTTTCATAAACATATTTTGTTCCCAATCTACCCAGAATATCAGTGGTTCCAAAGAAACACGTTGTTTGCTAAATCAAAAAGATAAAACAATGATTAGAGGATAAGGTCTTTATCTTCTTCAAAGGGGTTTTTCTTGCTGCATGTTACATAGCATTAAAAACAGAGTTTGCAAGTGAATGAGCTGTGTGTCAAATCAAAGGACAGTTGTCTTCAAAATCCACAAACAGTCCTTATAAAAACCCTCATTCCTAAAAAACAAACGTTGAAAGGATGAAATGGTTTTCATTAAACTCATACCTAGTTGATAAACTACAAAAAACTACGATCATCTAAGGGGAAAGAGTTTGTTAGGAGGCTTGTTAGTCAGTAACAAAGAGCTGTCTTTTGCTATAGAAAGACATTAATCATCATAGGAGGGTAATCTTGTTCAAAACGCAGAAGCAGTGTTTTCCTAAAAATATACAGTCTGTGTTATCAGTCCATTAGAATAGTGCTACCCAAAGAGGCATTGTTTTTCAAAGGGATATCTTTTCTTGTTTAAAACAAAAAAAAAAGTTAGTCAAAGGAAAAGGATCTCATGTGGTCAAAATCAAAGGAGTTGTCTCATTTGAACAAATTGGTGGGCTAACTAAAAGTAGACTTGATTTTTCTCAAAAAGTAAAGGGTGTGTTTATTGAAGATTTATCATAGTGAACATTTGAGACAGTTTCCTTGGTGACTCAGCCAAGAAAATCAAAAGCAAAATGCCTCCCAGGCAAGATAGCAGAAGTGGTCCTCACAAAATGCATGAACCTTTTTCAATTGAGGAAGTGAATGCCCATCCTTCAGTTCTTTTTAACTTCCATGAAGTAGGATTTTTGGAGTTTTGTCAAAAGGTTCAGGAGGTGAAAATTTATCTTCCCTTGACACATCTATTTGCTTTAAGGCTGCAAGGGAAACATGTTCATCTAGCAGGTTTAGACTTCAAACTCTCTCCTAGATGTATTTCTAGAGCTACCAAAATTCCTTATGTCAAAGAAAAATGGTTTTAGCAGAGCTACCTAGATTCATATCAATATAAACCCTTCTTGAAAATAGAACATTGAGATGCATGCCCATCTATTTTTCCTTTTTCATATTTGCTGAACAACTATGCTCCTCTCATGAAGATAATCATGAAATATTTCACATGTGAAGGGAGGTTTTCCCGGGTTTATGCTTACCATATCAGGCTACTCATGCACTTCACAAGAACCCAATTGCTAAACCTACCCTTTTTCCTCTATAGAAGTTGTTAGGGTCTTGTGATTTGGCTGATTGGCAAGCCAAATGACAGTGTAACATCAAACCAGTCTTTGGAGCCCAAGGACCTAGCCTTCCTGGACTCAGAGAGGGCTCTCTCTATTTGTGTAAGGGATATCTGTGTGTTTGCTTATTGTGTTCTGATTTTAGGCTAGTTATGAAGTAGGTTTTAGGTTTTGGTTTTTAGGTTGTGAGGGATGAACTGATCAAAGACATAAAATAAGTAAAAAGATGTCAGATCAACTGGGCTATGGGGTCAAAAATGTCAAGAAAGCTTTCAGGTGGTGATACAAGGTTGTTGAAGAGCCGATTTTATTCGAGGTAAAATGGATCTTTGGGAAAAATGGAGTGAGATGGACATTAAATTTGTGAAGAACAAAGGATTTCAAACATAACTAGTTTAATATCTGACATAAACATGGTAGGGCTAACCATTAATCATGAGAAATGTAACTGTAAATTGATCAATGCATAGAAATAAACATTCAAGTCATGCATAGAGATATATGACTCTCTAACTTTGGGAAATGGCTATCAGACTTTGGGGAAATACATTTAAGACAAACAAACAACTCAAATCACTATGAAGGAATGCCTAAACATAGTATTCCAAGCTATTGGGAACTTTGAAACAAGATTGCATAGTTTTAGGCAAAGGGCGAGATCAGTACAAGACCTCCTTGGTTCAACAAATGACAATCTAATCAATCAAAGAGAGGTTTCAGAGGTGGAGCTATGACTAGCCATGATTAGGCAGGGCATATCGTGAATCATACTTAGCATGCATAAAACCATAAATGAAACAAGCAAACAATATTCTTAAGTTATTAAAGAGCAATCAAGGATTCTTTAATGTGACTAGGAATGAAGAAAACATGGAAGCTATAAAGAAACAGGAAATTTGAGGTGCCTCCAAGGGCATGTCTCAAATCTATTCTCTACTGTCTTATAGCAAGCAAGAACATGGAATTATGAATGAAAAATAAGAAACAAAACAAAGAGAGAGACACTATACCATTCTACCAAGTCATGGAATCCAACAACAATCCTCTTTCATCATCCAAAAACATCCAAGAAACTATCCAAAAGCATGAGACAAGTGTTTCTTCCAAGCTTGTATGACCACATATTTCTTCTATTCATCAAGTTCAACCTTGCTTATAATGAAAGCCTTTGGAATATATAGGCCAACATAAGGGAAAACCTCCTAGTTCAACTTGCAATCTCATTGGCCTATCCAAAATATATGATTTTGTCCTTGAGGCTTTGCAAAGCCCAAGGCACAATATATCTAATAAAACATCTCAAAAATGCTAAAAAAGGAAAATAAATTGACTTTTCCTAACTAACCATGCACAAAAATAGCTAAACGCACATGAGAAAAAGTCACTTTTGAAAAGTGCATTTTTTACAAAAATACTCAAGAAATACATCAGCAGAAAGTCCCCTGACTTGTCGGCAACTTTTGGAGGCCTTCCCGATTTTGAAACAAGGCCCATGATGGCTCGTTGGAAAACTATGAATGTCTATTTTCTGAAAATGTTTATTTTGCTCCAAACTGACCACTGGAAGGCCTCCAAAAATATACCTATGTGTAAAAACCCAAAAAATAGGCCTTGCTGATAAACGGGGGCAGAGTGTAGAAAAAGAAAGTGTTTTTCACCATTTTGGGGGAGAAAATTATCTTCAATTGATTTGAAAATCACTGAGTATATGCCCCTAAAATTCTGGCATCCAATGATACCATTTTCATCCTTTGAGGATGCCCCAAAATGAAATGGAAATGCCCATGAGTTTTAGCCAAAAACTCAAAAATGACAAAAAACCAAAATTTGTCGAATTTCGCCCAATTTTGGCGAGCATGAACCTCCAGGGTTTTCAGAAACATGATGTGAAGCTGAGGCCAAAATTTGGAGCTTTGAGGTGTCTTTTCTCAATTTTGATGGCAGGCACTTCCTTTTAGCCTCCTTGAGTTTTTCCTGAGTGGCCTTCAATTTCCACCGGGCAAACTGATTGAGTTTCTTATAATGCCCGGTCATCCTCCGTTGAAGGTCCAAGTCTCTATTTACCTTCTCCAACTTCTTCTCCAAGTGATCATTAACCCTCTCAAGCCATGCTTCTCGATTGTTCTCTATTTCTTGTGTGAACAATGTAGTGAGAGGGGTAGATTGGAGAATGGCAGCTTCTTCTTCCTTTTGTTTCTCAAGGGCCCTTTTGAGCCCCATGGTGCTTGGCCTCTTTCTCCTGGGCTGATCTTCATCTTCGTTCTCATTGAACTCACCCATGAGTTCTTCCAATCTCACTTGTGCTTTGGAGGCCTTTTTTTTTGTATTTGATGGCCCATGTCTCATATACAGCCATATGGACACTCATCTGTTTGTTTTGAATTTGCAAAAAGTGATTGAAGTTTCTAGCCCTCTTAAGATCAGTCCTCAAAGCATCAATTTGGTTTTCTCTATTGATCAAGAGATTTTCTAGGATTCGGGCTTCATTGTCACTATCATCACTTTGGATTTGAATGATGTTTAATTCCCTTTCCTTTTCATGACTGCTTTCTTTTTTCTCATTTCCTTTGCTTTGGGTGGCTCTTTTAGTCTTCCTCCTCTTGGGTAATTCGACAATGGGCTTCTTGGGAAATTTTCCGTTGCTTCGGAGGGCCCTAGTAACATTTGGAGTTACAACTCTAGGCACCCTTTTCCTTGATGTCTGGGGCTTGGCCACTTTCAGAGAAGAGAGCATGGCCCCTTGCCTAGGAGAGGCAGCTAGCACATGCTCCATTGGATCTTTACCCTTGCTACTTTGCTCATCATTCTTGCCACTGTCTTGGATTTCTTCAAGGATGCCTTGATTATCCTTTTGAATTTCTTTTTTAGGGCTGTCCTCCTCACTGTGTTGCACCTTTTCATCATGCTGCTGTTCTTTTTCATGAGGCTATTGTTCATCATCATGTGGCTGACTCTGTTCATCATGTTGCACCTGTTCATCATCATCTTCCTTATCATCATGCCCTTCTTCCCCTTGCTGCTCTGCCTCACTGTGTCCTTCTTCCCCTTGTTGCTCTGTTTCACTGTGATGCTGCTCATTATCATCTTCCTCATCATCCCCTTGCTACCCTGTTTCATCATGATGCTGCTCATCATCATCTTCCTCCTCTTGCTCATGCTCTTCTTCCTCATCATGCTCTTTTTCTTGTTCAATGGGAAATTTGAGCTTCTTGGTAATAGGCTTGCTTGAAGAAGGCGAAGGATGGTGAGTGGAAGGTGAAGGAGATGTATAAAATGAAGGGATAATGGAGAAATCTGGATGTGTAATGAAAGTATCCCAAGAGACTTCCTTCTTCTCAAGCTGATGAAGAATGATAACCTTGATGAGGGAGTGATGGAAGAGGCAGGTTGTTTGCTGAGAAGGAGGATTTTTTCTGAACAATGGAGGCCATTTTCTCAATACTTCTATGTAGGAAGAAAGGGAGATTTAACAATTTGGCTCTTATGAAATGCATGGGCAATCGGATATGATAGGCATAGACTCGGGAGAATCTTCCCTCGCAAGTGAAGTATTTCATGATTATCTTCATGAGGGGGGCGTAACCAGTCAATAGATATGAGAAGGGAAAAATGGATGGACATGAATCTCTATGCTCAGGCTTCAGAAAAGGCTTGTATTGTTCTGAGTCTAGGTGGCTTTGTTTAAACCACTTCTCCCTGACATAAGGGATTTTGGCGGCCTTGGAAATGGACCTTGGAGAGAATTTGAAATCTAGGCCTGCCAGCTGAAAGTGCTTCTCTTGAAACCTCAAATCAAAAAGATGTGTCAAAAGGGAATAGCTCTTCACCTCTTGCACTCTTTGACAAAAATCTAGACACCCAACCTCATGGAAGTTAAACAAGACTGATGGATGGGCATTTACCTCTTCAGTGGAAATAGGCTCAAACCTCTTGTGAAGGCCACTCCTACTGTCTTGCCTGGGAGGCATTTTGTTTTGAATGTTCTTCGTAATACCAAGCTATCTCAAATGGCCTTTGGAATGTTTCTCAAGCATACACCCTGTCCTCCTTGTCAGTCACTGTTCAACCAAGACAAGTTGCTTCAATTTTTTTGTGAAATAGTCTCCCAACACCAACTTTGTGCTTTTTATAGATCACTGTTTTGTCCTCTTTTATGCCAAACAATGAGTTTTTGTCAAATAAAAAGAACACAGTAAATTTATTGCTGTGTTTGGGCAAGGTATTGAAAGAGGTATCTGTGTTTTCTTGTTTAGAACAAGGATCTCCTTGTGTTGAGACAAAAACAAAATCACCCTTCCCAAATTACACTCTTTTGTTGTTCACTTTTTCTTTACAAGGTAAGACAAAACAACCTCATCTTGATTTAAAAGATCTTCAAAGCATACTTTGTTTTGTGGAACAAAAGAGGTTGCACTAGGTTTCACTGTTTCTCCACACATAGAGGGCTTTTTCAAAATGACAAGGCTTTGAGACTATGACCACTGTTTTCCCCTTTGATTTTTAACAAAGTCTGCTCTTATTTTACTTGTGGGCTATCAATGTTTTTTTTAAAGGCAGTCAGGGTCCTTTAAAATGGTTAAAACATCCACCCAACATTGTAAAAATGTGTGATAGTCACAACAATAAAAACCTCTGAGTTTTTAACCAAGACCCTCACCCTCTAATCACTGTCTCCCTCTTATGCTTTTTATATGACAAACTACCTTTTCAAAACCACTGTTTAAAACACTGTTTAAGCTGAGTTGAGACCCCCTAAGCACAAGAAAGGTTTCTCCAGCTTGAAAGGGACTTTGTCTCCTTGACACTGACTTATCTCATAGTTTTTATATGATGAAATGGTTTTTAGAACACTACTTCCTTCTCACGGAAAAACACAGCAAACACCCCTTCACCTTTTTGAAATTTTCCAAGAGGAGAAGTCAAATACCTCGAAAAAACACTTAGAAACCTTGTTGGATCGATTTGGTAGCTTCAAAGGTGTTTTTGAAGGTGTTAGGAGGCACGACACGTTCATATGGAAGAGTGCCACGCAGTGAAAAGGTGTCGGGTCGGCCTTTGGGCATTGGTGACTGGTGCTACAGGCGTGTCGCGCAGCCGTTGAACGCCTGTGTAATTTCCATCCTAAACATGCCGTGCAATTTTCTAGGCATGCCGCGCAGGCTTTAAGCCTCTAAAAACTCTGCAAATGGCTCGAAAATTCTTTGCTTGGTACGATGAATAGCCAGGGGAGATGTCACTTGCATTTTGAATTGAGAAATGTGATTTGGCAATGTTCAATCCACCCTTTTATATTTGAAAAAGCCAACGACCTTTTGAAATTTCTTTGTGGGGTTTTGGAGGCCTTTTGAAAATACTTTTGGTTTTAAACAAAATATGAAGCACTACTGTTGTAATTTATAATCTTTAAAACATCACAAAGCCACTATTTGACCAGGACTTTAAAAGGTGTTGTGGATGATATTTTTGAAAATTTTCATACATATGACCCTTTTCACCGTTTGCCTATTTCTGTCCTTTTAAAGGAAAAACTCTGCATAAAGACGTATCCATGATTTGTGAGGCATTATTTGCCATTTTTGCAAGGAGATAAATCACCACTTTAAAACTTATTTTGATAGTTTCTGGTCCTGGTGTTTTGATGATGATCATGCCCATTGTGAATTTGATTGAACTGTCAGGTGCTCTTTGAGCCTTTCTTTTGACTGTGGGTGAAAAACCTCATTTGAAACTATAAGTGAAAAGCTCTGCTACAAATAGTTTCCACCATCAAGGCAAATGACTAACCTTGGATTGCTAAAGTAATCTAGTCCTCAACTTTTACGGAGATATAGCAGGGGATGATGAGATGAAGTTTAAATGTAAACATGGGAAAGTTGTCCCTTTGTTCCTCTGTGAAGGGGTTCTGTAAGAGTAGTGAATTTTCATTCATTTCACCATTTTTGAGAGCAGTCCCTTTTGAAATCTTTGCCATACTGAAATAAATGTTTTTAATCCTCAAACAATGGTGAGCCTCCTATTTGTTTTTGAAGGAGGCCTATATTTAATAAATGCCTGAGCTCTTTTCAACCCCTCGGTAGGATTTGTTCATTTTGGCTTCAGATTGCCTTTGAAGGAAATCTCTGATAGAAGGAAAAATCAAACCTCTTGGATTATCATAGTACCATTGCTTTCCCTCTGTTTTTAACACCATTTTTCTATCCATGAGCCTTCAGTTGCTTTCCCACTGCACTTAAAACCCTACCCCTATTTCCTGGCCCTCTGCTTATTTGGTGAAGGAGGCCTTTATCACATTGCCAAACCCTTTTCTTGTAAAATGAAGGAGGTTTTCAACCAATGACCTGACCATCTACTCATGTATGGAGGAGGTTTTCTCAGTCTTTCAACCCTCTGCTCATGTATGGAGGAGGTTTTCTCAGTCTTGCCATTTCATCAACTTTCAAACAATGCAATCTTTCCTTTCACTGCCTATTCATACTTAAGAAAATGAAAATGAAAAATTGACAATAAGCCATGATGGGAATTTCTCTGAGACATGTAATTCTGCTTTTCAAATACCTTTGTGCATCTTTAGACAATCAGAGGCAGCCTAGTCAGTATCTACAGAGCATTTCTTGTCATTTATAATTCACTAACCTTTGACTGTGTTTGCAGGAGCTTAATGAAATAACTCTCTGTCCAGTATTTGCATCCTAGGCTCAAAACCACATGAGAAGTAGTTGTCTTCTCATGTTGAATTTAATAATGTCTTCTGGAACACTAGTATACTTCTGCTCTTTGACAAAGACATTGAAACACTCTTCATCTACCTAATATCAACTTGACTTGTGGCATATGTATTGCTGAGACCTCAAGGCTTGTTAGTGGCGCGACCTAAGGGTGTAATGAAGCTTTATTTGCAGAATAGAAAGGTCCTCTAGGACTGGTTGATATTAGATAGAGGTTCTTTTGGCTTTAGGATAGTTTGCCAAGGGATGATTGCCTAAAGTGCCACTACCTAACTTAGGGGAGACTTTTTGGACAGATTTGGATTATTCTCCTTGGAGCTGATGGACAAGCTTGTATGGCTGAGGCTAGATAGGGCTTTGACAATGAGGTTTTATCTTGTCATGGGTTGATTGAAAAGGTTAGGAGGGAAAAAATGTTTTAGGGGTGTTTTCTAGCTGAGAAATTTAACATATTTGAGATTAGCTGCTAGAAAACTTGGCTTTAAAAACTAGTCATCATCAATAGGTGAAAAATACTGATGACTAATAGAAGTGTTGAAAATATGGCTTCTACTGTTCAAAATAAGCCTTCCTCTCAGCAGCAAGATTTTCTCTTCCATCATTCCCTTATCAAGATTGTCATTCTCCATCAATTTGAGAAAAAAGGGACTTTCTTGGGACACTTTCATTTCACATCCTGATTTCGCCACTACTTCTTTATCCCATGCATATCCTTCACCATCTACTCATCATCTTTCTCCCTCTTCTAGTAAACCCACTCCTAAGAGGCAAAAATATCCTATGATTGATCAAGAAGAGCAGCACAGTGACGAAGAAGAGCACAGTGATGAAAAATAATAGCACAGTGATGAAGGAAAGTAAAGTGAAGACAAGCAAAGTGAAGAAGAGAATGATGAAGAATGGCACATTGAAACAGAGCAAAACAATGAAAAGGAGCTAAGTGAGAAAGGTAAAAATAATGATGAAGAGCAGCACAGTGATGAGGAAGATCACAGTGAGAAAGAGCAGCATAGTGATAAAGAGGAGCACAATGAAGAAGAGCACAATGATGAAGAAGAGCAGCAAAGTGATGAAGAAAATCACAGTGAGAAAGAGCAAAACAGTGAAGAGGATCATAGTCAAAGGAAGCAAAGTGAAGAAGAGCACAATGAAGAAGAGAAAAATAGTGAAGAGGGAAATGATGAAGAAATGGAACAGTTTGATGAGGAACACAGTAGTCACAAAGAGAAAAATATTGGCATCCCACACAACAGTGACAAAGATGATGAGGAGAGTAGCAAAGAAAAAGACCAAATAGAGGATGTGCTAGCTGCCTCTTCTAGGCAAGGGGCCATGCTTTCTTCTCCAAAGGTAACAAAGCCTTGAACATCAAGAAAGAAAGTGGCTCAAATTGTAACTCCAAATGTTACTAGAGCATTCTGAAGAAAAGACAAGTTTCCCAAGAAATCCATTGTTGAATTACCAAAGAGGAGGAGGACTAAGAAGGCCACCCAAAGCAAAGGAAAAGAGAAGGAGGAAATCACCCATGAGAAAGAAAGGGATTTTGACATAATTCAAATAAACAGTGAGGACAGTGAAAATGAGGTTAGAATCCTTGAGTTCCTCTTGCAGAATAGGAAGATCAAATTCATGATCTACAAGCTGATATAGAAAGCTCAAAGGACTTCATCCATGTCTTACAGATGCAGAATAAGCAGATGAGTGGTCAAATGGCAGTATTTGAGGCCTGAGATTTCAAATATCAAAGGGAGGCCTCCAAAGCACAAACCAAGCTTGATGAGCTTATGGGTGAATTAAATGACACTGAAGAAGAAGATCAACCAAGGAGGAAAAGGCCAAGGACTATGGGACTCAAAAGAGCTTTGGAGAAACAAAAATAGGAAGAGGCTGCCAATGTTCGATCATTTCCGCTTACCTCTTCACTCGCCAAAGAAATAGAAGAGAATAGGGAAGCATGGCTTGAAAGGGAAAATAAGCACTTGGAGGATAAGTTGGAAAAAGGCAATAGAGACTTAAACCTTCAAAGGAAAATGACAGGGCACTATAAGAAGCTTAATCAATTCAACCGAAGGAAATTGAAGGCTACCCAAGAAAAGCTCAAGGAGGCTCGAAAGAGGTGCCTGGCACAAAAAGTGAAGAAAGGCATATCAAGGCTTGAAATTTTGGCCTCCACTTTTCAGCATGCTTCTGAAAACCCATGAGGGTCACGCTCGCCAAAATTGGGCATAATTCGACAAGTTTTTTTTTTTTGACATTTTTGGGCTTTTTGCAAAAAATCATGGGCATCGCCATTTTTGTTTGATGCATCCTCAAAGGATGAAAATGGTATCATTGGATGCCATAATTTTAGGGGCATATACTCAGCAAATTTTAGATCAATTGAAGATGATTTGGTACCCCAAAGTGGCGAAAACAATCACTTTTTCAACACTCTGCCCCGCATATCAGCAAAGGCTAATTTCTGGGTTTTTCCACACAGGTCAGATTTTCACAGGCTTCTAGTAATCAGTTTGGGGAAAAAAATCATTTTCCAAAACTAGACATCTAGGGATTTCCAACGAGCCATCATGGGCCTTGTTTCGACATCGGGAAGTCCTCCAAAGGTTGCCAACAAAATAGGGAATTTTTTGTTGCTATATTTCTGAAGTATTTTTGTAAAAATGCAGTTTTTTGTAGTGGCTTTTCCAAATGTGCGTTTAGCTTTTTTTGGCCATTTTCAGCTTGGAAAAGTCAATATATTTTCCTTTTTTAACATTTTTAGGATATTTTCATAGATATTTTGTGCTTTGGGCTTTGCAAAGCCTCAAGGACAAAATCAGATATTTTTAATGGGCCAATGAGCTTGCTAGTTGCACTAGGAGGTTCTCCTTCATCTTGGCCTATATATTCCAAGAGATTTCATTGTAAACAAGGCTGAAATTGATGATATAGAGCAATATGTGGTTATACAAGCTTGGAAGAAATACTTGTCTCATGCATTGGATAGTTTCTTGAATGTTTTGGATGATGAAAGAGGACTGCTGTTAGATTCCTTGACTTGGTAAAATGGTATAGTGTCCCTCAAAGCATGGTTCTCCTTATCATGAAAGGTTGAATTTACATACTTCCTCATGGTACAACCCTTGCACTGATCTAACTGAGCAAGTGTTCCCATTGGAAGTCCAACATAAATTTGCTGCATGAATTTCAAGGCTCCATGATGAAGATGGTTGATTCGCCTGTGCCATAATTCACCCGCATCATGGCTCACCATATACCTTCAGCTCGTAGAGATTCTTAATTTGAATCCCTATCCTCTTGGATTGACTTGTTGTTTTATGTCACAAGAAAGATTTTCCATCACTAAAAACAATGTCATAGTCTCTGTCCTCCAACATTGTGACTGAGACCAAATTTTTCTTCAGACCTGGTACATGAATTACATATTTTAATTGAAATGGTTTACCTAACTGCCTCTGAAAGGTAATGGTACCAATCCCATTAGCACTGTATTTTCTGTCGTTGCCCGTCTCAATATGCATCTGTAGATCTTTCTCGTCCAAGTCACTAAAAAGTTCCTTATATCTCATCATGTGAAAGGAAGCGCCACTATACAAATACCACACCGATCCCAATGCACTTGACACCATGCATTAAATCAAGGAGAAGTAAAGCTCAAATTGCGAGGTAAGGGACTCACCAGCTGCAAATCCAACAACCTTCTTGTTCTTCTTATTTTCTGGGCAGTTAGTAGCAAAATGCCCATGTTCGTGACAATGAAAACACTTCACCTTGGACATGTCCTGCTTCTTGCCTTTGGACTCAAATTTTGAAGGAAATTTCTTCCCTTTCCCCTTCCTTGCCTTTCCAGCCAAAGAAAAATCCTCTTCATCCTCATTCTTAGATGAAGATCCATCTCTGGTGTTCCATCTGAACTCCTCCTACACCAGATTTGACCACAGTCGTTCCTAATCTGGAAATGTTTCCCATCCATTGATAGATTCTTGATAATTGTGCCAACTCTTAGGAAATCCAAGGAAAGCTAAGCTCAAAAAATCTTCATCAACAATTCTTATTCCCACACTCCCCAATTTATTCTGACACTGGACAAACTTTGTGAGATATTTTGGAATGGTTTTGCCCTTTTCCATCTTGATAGTCCTGAGTTTATCTTTGAGCGCCAATTTCCTAAGGTCGTTGTTGCTTTGGAATAGATCCATCAAAGCCTTTCACATAGCATATGGTGTGGCTTTCCCATGGAGGCTTGAGACAATGTGGTCTTGTACTCCCTCCGACAAGATCCTCCTCGCCTTTGCCACTTTCTTTTGCCATGGATCAAGATTGGCAACATCTGCAACATTTGGCTTAGGAACATCTTTGTCAATGAATTCCTTCAAGCCGTTGTCTTTGAGTACTACCTACATCCTGTCCTTCCAAGAAATGTGGTTCGAGCTGCCCTCGAGTGTGTGCTCTAACCTCAAGCCATTGAAATCCATTTTGATCTTGAATCAGTCGTAGCACCAAGAAAATATTTCTGCAAATTTGAATTCTATCCAGTCACAAACTCAGCTCCTGCTTCACTTCTGCAATTTCCTGTGCTCTGATACCATTTAGAAATTATACAACAATAATGTATTTCTTGGATTCACCCGATCTAAAAATGTGCTAAAGTTAAATATTGAATTGCTTTTACAAACATTTTGGAGAATTAAAAATAGAATCACTAATCACATGAGCATGAAGAAAGATCAATCACACACAACACAGATAATTTCCCGAGGAAATCTTACAGCTAAAAACCCCACTATCTTCTATTATTTATTATATCATGGATCATGAAACAATTACATAAAAAAATATTCTCATAAGAGCCCTTAGTACATTAGCTAATTGTTTCACACTGTCATACAATAATTGGAAAATCCCTTAGCCAATTTATTGCCTCCAAATAGCCTGCCTTCACTAGACAATCTTTGTTGAATGCAATCCCTAAATTGATGCAATCCTGCCTGCCTTGACTTTGCAAGTATCATGGGCACATCCAATGAGTGTTTTCCTGCATGTGTGCAAGTGGATAATGTCACAACTGATAGTCAACTTCCCTTTCACCAAGAACTCAAATGGATCTCCACTAGATCTGACATGCATGCAGCTAATAATATTAAATCCTTAGTTTCATGTGATCACTGATCGTGAATTAATTAACATTTAATTCACTACATCTATAACTAGTGTATCTTCAGTTACAACTAGCACAACTGAGTTTAACTCACTTAACTGAGTTAAACTGATTTACAACTTGCACCAACTCATGAACCACTGCACTTCGAACTCTGTTACAACTAGAATTACTCTGCAAGTCCCACCAACCAACCTCTAACTCAAAATTTACTAGCTAATTGAATTTTCCACTTCAATTAAATATTTCAAGTCCATATTGAGAATAGATTACAGTTTAATGTCCATCTAAATTAAGGGATAATAAAAATAGACATGCACCAAAAAATAGCCATGTGGGCCCCACCCTAGTGTAGGTGCTTGATGAAAAAAGGTGCTTAATGCACTAGTGTGGGTGCTTAATCTTCTTGTTGAATCTCAAAACCTAAGAGGAAAACAAGGCCTAGATTATCACCTCTAGGCATATTGCTGTCGGGGCACTGGACACTTCAGGGTAGAAACGATAGTGGTTATATTGCAACAATATTTCTATTGGCCAAAACTCCAATAAGATGTTGGGAAATATATCAAATCCTACACTGCATGTGCTATCACCAAGCCAACCATCAAGAATTAAGGCATGTACACTCCTCTACCCACTCCCATTTAGCCTTGGGAATCCATCTCCATGGACTATATGTCCAGCCTCCCTTCTACCAAGCATGGTAATTACTGTGTATTTGTGGTCATGGAAAAATTCTCAAAAATGGCTATATTGGCGACCTGTAAGAAGAGTATCAGAACGGAGGAAACTGTAAAACTCTTCTTTGAATGAGTGTTGGTACATTTTTGGATCCTATAGACTATTATATCATATCAGTATATTAGGTTCTATTGGAATCATGATTTCTGTTAGACCAAAACCCGCAGGCATTAGTCTCCGCTACAATCACTAGAGTTAGGATCCACAAGAGGCGGTTAGTCCATGTTGTGAAACACACGGGGAAAATTGAACCCAATGTCCAACAATCTCCCCCCCAATGCAAGCTGGGTGAGTTTCGAACTCGAGACGTGTCGCTCTTATACCACTTGTTGGAATCATGATTGACATTAGACCAAAACCCACAGGCATTAGTCTTCGCTACAATTTCCAGAGTTAGGATCCATGAGAGGCGATTATTCCATGTCACGAAACACACGGGGATCATTGAACCCAATGTCCAACAGGTTCCTAAGAACATTCTAGTCAAGAATATGGGCACTGTTGGACACCAACCTCACCAAGTCAACTGTATTCCATCCCCAGATAGATGGCCAGATAGAGGTTGCCAATAGGACTCTATTGCATATACTTTGCATGTAAAACTCCAAGCATCCACAAGCATGGGATGAGAGCCTTCCATATGTGCAACACAGCTATAAAAATGTTCTCCATATCTTGACTAGTCATAGTCCCTTTCAAGATGCCCTAGGATTTCAACCATTGTGTTTGATTGATGTTACCATACCTCATGTGAACACATAGAAAGAATCCACACATATACTTTCTGGGAATGACGAAGGAAATAGATTTATTGAACACATCTAGCATGTCTTCTAGTAGGTCCATGACATCTTGGAGAAATCCAATCCCAAGTACAAGCAGTGACATAATCAACATCAGGTGCCAGACAAGTTTCAGGTGGGAAACAAAGTTTGGTTGCATTTTCAAAAACAATGTTTAATTGGAGCCCATCAGAAACTTAGACCACTCTTTTGTGGGCCTTACACCATCATCAAGGCAGTGGGAGACAATGATTTTGAGCTCACCATTCCCCCATTCCTTGGCCTGCACCCAGTGTGCAATGTGGATCGCCTTCGGCCATACTTTCCACCATTACTGGACATATCCGACATTGCAGAACAATTCACGTTGACATATTTATGTCCAAACTACATGTAACATGATGAAACTGATTGAATCATGGGCACACTTCTTAATAAAACTCGCCAACAGCGGATTCAACTATATCGAGTTGTCAAAGCAGGCCAAATCCTTCACCAGGGTAATTGGTTCACCAAGGCCCAGGTTCAACAGAAATTTCCCCACCTGATGGAGGCTGTGCACGCAATGGGTCCTCCACTGCAATTCATTGTCTATAGAAAAAGCCAAAAGAACCTCATTTCAGCAGAGGACATGAAGTGGCTCAGCCTACCAAACACAACACACCCATAACCGTATACCATCGGGTGACTTCACCAATGAAGAGATCTCTGTGTTAGCCAGCAGTGGCGCCTTCCCTACAACATCAATCCCTTCAAGGATGAGTTGTTGTGTGATGTTGTTCCTATTGAAGTTTCTGATGTATTATTAGGCCAACCATACATGTGGAAGTGACATGTTGTGTATGAGTCTAGGCCTCTTTCTGTTATTATTAATATGGGAAATAATTTGTACAGGACATTGGAGGTAGTACTGCCTTCTGCCATCTCTTTCAATAATGCAAAGCACTATAGTAATATTTTTTCCCAAACTAGGAATTTTTCTTTTATTACGATTCACCCATAGCGAAAGAAGAATGTTGTGGCTGCAACCTTAAAATAGGGCTCCCCTATGTGGCAACGACATATGGACACAGTCATGGAGGAAAACAAGGAAATTTTATCCTCACCCATAGGGGTTCCTCTACACTGTCAGAACAAGCACTCTATTGATCTGACCCCAGGTGCACCACTTCATAATGGGTCAATATATTGACGCTGTGTTCCGTAGAATGATGAAATCAAGAGGTAGATCCAAGAGCTATTGCAGAAAGGGAACATCAGGCCAAGCTCCTCACCCTATGGGAGCCCGATCGTGTTGGTATAGAAGAAAGACGGCACTTGGAGACTTTGTACTGAATATCGGGTGTTGAACAAGATCATTGTCCAGAATAGGTATCCAATCCCATGGACCGAGACCTCCTTGACCATCTTAGGGGGGCCAAATATTTCAACAAAATTGACTTGAATTTTGACTGCATTCAAGTCTGAGGAGGGCCTCTTAGAATGGTTGGTCATGCCTTTCAAGTTGATGAATTCCCCCCGCAACGTTCATGAGGTTGATGGACGACATATTTCGACCTTTCACCAACTCATTCATGGTGGTGTATTTAGATGACATTTTTATCTTTAGTGAAATTTTGGAGGAATGCCTCTACCGCATTCATCATGTCCTCCAAACACCGCGAAAACAAAATTTGTGTGCCAATTTGGAAAAATTCACTTTTGGTATGACCCAGGTTCAATACTTGGGGTACATCATTGATGAGAGAGGTGTGCATGTGGACCTAGCCAAGATAAAATTAATTCAGGATTAGCCAACCATAACCACTCTAATAGAGCTTTGCAGCTTCTAGGGACTTTCCAGCTTCTACCACATGTTCGTGCTGGGATTCTCCCATATGAATTGGCCCCTGAGTCAAGTCACCAAAGGAGGAGAAAAAATAAAAATTCTTCTGGTTTGAATCCCAACAAAAGGCATTTTATGAATTGAAGCATCATGTTTTCTCTGCAAATATTCTCACATTACCATACCTATTGTTATCACTCTACCAGATTCCCAAGGTTGAAGAAGGAATCCCAACAAAGGTAACCACAAACCAAGCTTTTGACTTGATAGCTAGACCTATCAAGTCGGATAGGGATCTCTCCAAAAGGGTCATAGCTAAAAGGGCCAGAGAAATTAGGATTTTTAGGCTAGATATTGATTCCAGAGGTTTGTTTTTTATTTAATTTGGTTGGGTATCACTGGATGAAGAAATTAGGTCAAGGAAAGCTAGGTCAGGGAAAATGAGATAGGGTTGTAGGGAACAATGGGGAAAGGTAGGCACAAGGCTTATCGCTTGAATATAATTGTGATGGAATGGTTTTGAGACTAAAAATAAGCTAGGAAGATCAAAGGAGATGTATTCTTCTTAGACATAAGAAAATGGCCAAACTATGATCAATTCCCCAAAACAGAGCATGAGCAAGCATGTATTTTGAATATCAAACTTGAAAGAGATCATACCATAGAGATGAAGTGAACATGAATACAATAAATTCTAACATATGAAACTAAATAAAATATAATAACAAACATCAATACCACAAGTATCCCATAAAATAGTTGCAAAATCCTCTTTATTAGCTGGCCAAAATGAGTACAATAGTTCCTTGATCAATAAGAAAGCATACAAACTGATTCCAACCATTTCTTTGTGTGAAGAAAGTGGCTAGATAGACATAAAAACAAGCTCCACTCATCCTCAGGGGTTGAATCCATGAGGTAAGGAAGATATCCACTAATTTTTGAACTGAAAACTTAAGTGAAGGATGGTCCAAGTGACTCGCTCCTCATTACACTCAAACTGATTCATCTTGAGAAAAGGATAACTTTACCTAATGAATCTACCCCTAGGTAACTTATCCTTGACATAATTACATTTAACATGATGAATTATATTCATAAAAAGAAGATTTTCTGAGATGAAGTCAAAATTTTCAGTGAAAAACCACAAAATTCAGCAAACTGTCATATGTGCCATCTTCCTGTCATATGCGCCCTCCCTTAAGGTTGTGCACCCTCCATGTTCAAGGTGAATTTTGGAGGCCTTCCTAGTGTCCAAATTGGCTCCAATATGGCTTTTTGGAAATCCATGCCAATCCTTTTTTTGAATATGCCTCAAGTTCTAAAAATTGTGCTGATTTGACCCCTCAAAATTGCAATCTCCCAGGAATGCTCTATGTGTAGCGCCTAGTCAAAAATATGGGTAGAAACATGATTTTTAGGGTGTTTTTTTCCCTTTTCAATGACCAGTTTGACTCAAAAAGCTTAGAAATGTACATGGTGCATATTTCATCATTTTTAACACAATGGTGGTGACCTTTTTCCCATTATATGCCCCTATCATTTGTGCAGTGCCTAGGGCATTGGGCATATGAAAAAAAATTTACTAAATCCTTTTTCAGAAAAACACAGTCAAAATCATAATTTGCAAAAAAAATTGTAAATTCCTAAAAATTTGTAAAATAGTTGATGATTATGTGTCTAGGCTTGAAGGGAAGCCACAACAAGAATGTCCAACTTTTTCTTTTCCTCCATGGTCAACTCTTCAGTTTTGGCATTGGCAATTATGAGCTTGGCATTTGCAATTTTATCCTTCAAGGCATAGTGTTTGACCTTTCTCCACAATAGGTCATTATCCTTGTTTACCTTGGCTAGCAACCTCTCCAAGTGTTTATTGGCTCTATCAAGCCATGGCTCCATGTTTTCATTGATCACTATGGAAAGCTGCTCATTTAGGGTTAGCTGATCATCAAGCTCGGCTTCCCTTTGCCTCTCTAGAGCTAGAGCTTTTTTCAACCCTCTAGTTCTAGGTCTCTATCTTGGTACCTGTTATTCTTCATCATCAAGTAAGCCATACCTTTCAAGTGTTTCATCTGGCATGACATTGGCATTTTGAGCCTCCCTTTGAGTAGTGACATACTTAACCTTATCAATGACTTGTTTGGTTTTCAATTGGTCATTTTCTTGCTCAAGGAAGTGTATTATATATCTTCCCCTGTCAAGATTAGTTTGAAGCTCCTTAATATTGACATCCTTACCTTTGATAACAACATTAGTGATTTTGTCATTGTCATCCTCATCTAGGGAAAAAAGTTGAAATTCATACTCTATTTCATGAGTGTCCTCCTCATCATGAATGACTACCTCACTGACCTTCTCTTTTCCTTTTTCCATCTGCTCTGTTGTTGTAGAAGGCATGGCCCCTTCCACTCCATGTGGAGAAAAAACATGCCTGTAGCCTCTCTGGTAGGTTTTTGGAAATGGCTCAACCACAACCAAACTAGTCCACTTAGGCTCATTGATCTCAATCCTGCTAGGTGATCCCATGTCATGATAAGATGGAGATGAAGGAGGTGTATTAGACTGATTAGATGATGATGAATGAGCTATGGGCTAATATGGAGGAATGGAAGTGGATGGCTGGGATGAGGAAGCCACATTTTGAGCATGTTGAGTAGGAGGATATCTGAATATATCATGCGCTATGAAGGTGTTCCATGAAATGTTGAGTTGATTAATATGGTAGAGGAATATGATATTAATAAGGGAATGATGGAATATGCTTTTCATTTTATGTTTATATTTCCTTTTTTGGACAATGAATGCCAACTTATCTATACTTCAGAAAAGGTAGTAGGCATTAGGCGAATTTTGAGGTCTAAAATGGGCCTCCTAAGAAAAATGTGTAACCAAAATAAAATTTATAAGAACCAATAGGAGTAAAGATGATGATTTCAACCATGGGAGATGATTCACCATTTTTTAAGTAAAAGGGTAAAAATATTAAAAATTAATAAAATAATAAAACTACTTTTTCAACTCGTATTTTCGACTTATCTCCCAAAATTTTTACTAAAATTTCGAGCAGGAGAACTCGTTAGATGCAAAATTTAATTCATCATCCAAGGAGTACCCATGTTGCATACTTTTGAAGGATATTGCTACACAAAAAATGAGAAATACATGAAAAAACGTGATTGCAATCACGTTTTTCATGTATTTCTCATTTTTCATGTAGTAGGATCTATTGAAAGTATGCAACATGGGTACTGCTTGGATGAAGAATTAAATTTTTCATCCAATGAGTACTCCCACTTGAAATTTGAGTAAAAGTTTTTGGAGATAAGTTGAAAATATGGGTCGAAAGAATAGTTTTTTCTTTTCTGCTCCAAAATGTGATGATGTAATCAAATCTTATTTTATTATTTCCACTATTATTTTATAATTTCCTTAGGAGGCCATTTTAGAGCTCAAAATTCCCCTAATGGTATGTTCATCATCTTTACGCTAGTGAAATGCATCAAGAGGTGAATGTGATAAGTATAGAGCCTTGAAAATCTACCCTCACATGGAAAGTATTTCATGATTATCTTCATCATCGGGGCGTATCTATCCTGAAGGTGGGAAAAAGGAAAGAACATTTTTCTCTCATTATTATACCTTGGTTTCAGGAAAGGCTCAAAGTGGTTTTCCTCAAAATCACTCTTTTTGAACCACTTCTCCCCAACATTCGGAATCCTGGTAGCAAGTGAAATGATGGCAGTTGAGATAGTAAAGGTGACTCCAGCTAAAGTGACTTGGTTTTTGTGGAGTTTGGAAAAGAATAGCCTGCTCAACCTGGCATGGTGTTGAACCCTCTGAAATTGTTCACAAAAATCATAACAACTAACATATTTGAAACATGTTAATGTCATTGGAGAGGCTAAAAGTTCCCTAGTGTTAGTAGGTTCAAGTCTGAGCACTAGTGAGCCCTGGTATTGCACCAAGAGTGCCACAACTCCCAGGGGCTTCCCTACTTTACTTTATCAACCCAAGGTTCGTGCAAACTTGGAGGTGACAGTGCTATATACACAGCAGATGCATTCTACTCATGTCATCCTCTTCTGCTCTACGCAAGGGTGCTATTTATTGGGGTTCTCAATGAAGTCCAACACAATTCAATGAAACTAAACGAAATTGTAGAAAGGAAAGGACAAAAGGAAATTAAATTAAATTGCTGAAAAGAAATGACAGGAAGGAAACAAAACTAAATTTCTAAAAGGAAATGACAGAAAGGAAACTAATTTAACTTTCCTAAAAGAAATGACAGAAAGGAAACTAATTTAACTTGCTGAAAAGAAATGGCAGAAAGGAAACTAATTTAAATTGCTAAAAAGAAATGGTAGTAATTAAACTAATTTAATTTGTAGAAAAGGAAATGACTAAAAAGAAACTAAACTAAGTTGCACCTAGCTAGGCCAATCGGCTAAACACACCCTACTTATCCTCTGATCTATTTACCATGTTATCATGCTTCTAACCATGCAATTATTCATCATCAACTAGACTTTACAAAGTGTAGCTTGCAGTTTGGAGGAAATCGGGCTAAAAGATGCTAATGAAGGGCTAAACACATGAAACAAGGCTTAGAGGTGGAAAGAGCGGGTTTAAAACTTATTAAAGCTTTATTATGGCACAAAACTTCTTTGGAGTGGAATGACTTAAAAAGTGTGATGGCGGAGTTGCAATGGAGAGCTGGCAATGTGATATGCGATATGTGATATCGCAATAGAAATATCACAAAGCCAAAGGGGTAGCATAAGTTTTTTTCAGGAGCAGGAGCGAATTGCGAAATGCGATGGGATAATGTGGTAGTGGGACTGATGGCAGAGCGAGATACCAATATCGCAATCATCATTGGGAGAGGAACTTGTTACAGGAACCAAGTAAAAGATGTGATTTGTGATGTGCGATGTGGCAGAGTATGGAGAGTTATCGAAAATTGGCGTTTGGAGTGATGTCTTAAAAAAAAGGAAAAAGTTTGCGAAGTGAAATTTGAAAAAATGCCAAAGGTTACGATGATTCGAATGACGTGGCAGTGGGATAGTGGCGGAGCGTGATACTAATGAAATGAAAAAAAGTAGAGAACAAATGCATCAGAGAGGCTGAAGCCCATGGATTAAGCCCTAACCCATGAGCCTATCTCTCAGAAACTTAAATTAGTTTTCTCATTTCATAAAAGAATAGCCTCATACATTTCTAAAAGTTTGATCACTGAGTAAAATAATAAAATATTAATAGCTTGCAACAAAGTTCTGACCCTTCCTAGCTCTAGCTTTGCTCTATTTATTCTACAGGGCAGATACCAACAACTCCCTAGAAAATAGTGATTGAGGCCACTTGACTCCAAGTAAACAAATATTGAGTGCACTCCTCCTTGAGTTGCTTAGTTGCCTCTGGAATTCGAATTGCCGCAGAGAATCCTTAGGCTCCTTTGGTTGCCTTTGGGATTTAAGGAGGGTGGACAATCCTCCTATAATTTCTCCTTTTTGTCTCCTCAAATTCTTTATGATAAAATCCTTATAAAAATGCTTAATAATTCATGATTTTCTGCACTTAACCTCATTTTAGGCACTCAAAGTGTGTTAGCCTTAATCACCACCTATACTAGCATCATAAAACCAAATAATAATAAAAATGCAAGAAAAAGAGATCTAGGAAGGAAAAAAGGGGACCATTGAACCCTCCAAATATGTCTAATGATGGATCTCATCATCACCCCCCTACTGAATGGTTTCTCATCCTCTGAGCAACTAATCTTCCTCCTACATTTCCTTCAAGGCTTTGATAACCCCCCTAATTTCCTGAGGAAGAAGTGTGGGAGTTCCCCCAAGGGGGTAAAAACCATTATTATTTTCTCCATTCTCCCATTCTCTATCTTCTGCATCTATGTCATTTTCATCATTCAGCCCCAACAACAAAGGTGGGCTGAGATTTAGTCCCAACCATTGGATCTTTCTGGTCTACATGGACCTCTTGTATAATGGTTCCCTTTCCAATGCACCCCTCAGTCTTTCTAGAGTATGGTACTCCCTATTCTTGAGGGTGTGAGGGAGTTTGTTCCATCTCCTTTGGCTGGCCATAATGCACTCATCTTCTATCTGCCTAGAAACATCATCAAAGTGGCCTATTACCTCTGTTTGAGTCTAAAGGTAGCTTTCAATTGGTGCAGGGTCCCTTTCAATCTCTCAACGGTTAAGGATCACTCCTCTTGGGCTAAACAATTCCGGTCTGATATGTAAGGGTTCTCTATTTCTTCTTCTCATGACCCTCCATACCTCTTTTTCTCTAGTGTCGCCATTCATCATCCAAGATACTAAAGCCATCAACTTCATATCCCCCATTGTAGGATTGGGGTCCCAAGTATCCATATTTGTCAGCACAAGGTTATGCACATAAAACTCTGCCATCTTTTCCTAGTCAACCATGTTAGCTCGCTTGAATAAATCCATTAATTTCCTACAATCTTGGAAAGGTAGGGATCCATGGGAAGCTAGATTTTTTATTTGAAATAAGAGGCATTTCTCCTTGAGGTACACAACATATGAGTCAAAAGGGAATCTATGCTAAAGGGCTTCTATGCATAAGTATGCATGGTGGCTACTTGCTGCCCTTTTTGCTGCAATTTCTCCTTTAGTGCTACATTCTCTTCTTGTGCCTTCTGCAACTACTCCTTTAGAAATTTTTCTTCGATTCTTTCCTCCTCCCTTGATGATTCTTCAATGATAGTCGGGCTCGTGGGAGAATTTTTTGTCTCTCTCTAACTTATTCTCTGACTCTTTTCAGCTTTGAAATACATAAAGGTCTGCCTTTTTCTATTTTCTCTCAGAGGAGCTAAGGTGGCAACTACCTCTTTGTCTGGAGGGGATGTGGTGTTGTGTTGTGAGTCCACTTCTTGCTCACTTTCTACTACCTTTATGACTTCTATCTCTATTTCCATTTCTTTCGTTTCTCCTTGTCCCTCTGTCTCTTCCTCTTCTTCTTCTTATTCCTCTTCTGGTTCTTCTTCTCTTTCTTCTTTTTCTTCTCTAAGGCTGGGAGAAAAGATTCCCTTGGTCCCTTGCTACTGTGTCTGATATGTGATATACTTCAAAAGCTAGCTCAATTTTTGGTGATGTTGTTCTGCTACTGCTATTGCACGCTGTTCAAATATGAAAACCACTCTTTCTATTGCTATGCTACGGGCTCCCTTCGATCTTTTTCCCTCAAAAATTCTCAATTCACTAGTTTGGATGAGACAAGATATCTTTTTATTAGATTGCGCAACTAATTTTGGAGTGCTTATGTAACTCGGATCATCTCTAGTTCCTGTTGTAGATAGTTGTACCCCCTTCTTGTTAACTGGATGATACTACATGTCTCCTCCCCTCGTTCTCCTCTAATCCACTTGTTTTAATTTTTTCTTTTGCATGCCCAGGTGGCATGACTTTGCAGTTCTTCCTAGTTATACTTCACGACAGTGGCCAAGCTAGCTACCCACCTTTATGCTCCTTAAACTCTAAGTCTACAAATTTAATTATTTTTAGCTATTATGGATGCATAGAAAGGGGTGAGAAGATATAGCTGAGTTTACCTATTTTTTTCAAGGTGTTTGCTGGCGCTGGAATTTGGAGACAAGCCTCTTATATGTTGCATTCTTTCTTATTTTCTTGTTTTCTGAGTGAGCAACTTGTTAAATGAGAAACTCTATGAGTGAGCTGCTGATATTTCTTGCGATTTATTCCTGTTTAGATGTTGCATGGGGGTGCTATAGATGCTATGTGTGGCACTCTTGTATTTCCTGGGGTCTACTTTATTAGCTCCTCTCTTTATTTTTTCTTACTGTTTAGGAACAAATTTTTCCGTTATAGGATTCTCTGATGTCTGTAGCAGTCTGTGTTTTGCTTTCCTTGCTACATTGTGCTCAAGAATGGAGGAATGTGGTGTATGGAAGTGATGGAGGAAGTTATGAAAATGAATGGAGTGAATGATGGGATGGATGGTAAAATAGAAGAAGGGAAAAGAAGATGAATGTTTCCCTATGTTTCCATTAACCATTAATAACCTACAAAACAAAAAACACAGAAAACACAAAGATGCAGATGTATTTATGTAGTATACCTAGGGGGGATAATATAGGGTAGAAAGCGAGGTACCCTGTTGGGTCAATTTACTATTGTAGACTAACACAAGTATTTATTATCAATCTGGGTTAGTGGAACTTAGAAGCATCCCCAAAGTCTACGGGTTTTAGTTGTGATCAAATTAGAATATGGTTTATTAATGATTTAAGGAAATTCATATTACAAATATAAATCTAATTTAAACAGTTTCTAAATTCAGATGTGTAATTAGAAGCAAAAGAATCTCCTGACTTAAGAGATTGGTTTTTCCTTCTCTAACAAGATTACCATATGAATTAGAAATCAAAAGCTACTTATATAAACAATATATTGATATACATGAACTAGTAATTGAAGAGGCTCTTCACTGAAGAGGTCCTGATTGTCCTTCATCATACATTCATTTATCAGTCATGCTTTTGTTAAAACAAGAATTCAGGAAAGCATGTAGAAGATGAATCTAGTTTCTAGTTTCTTGTTCAGATAGAAGAATTATTTAACTTAAACACTATGTTGACTCTTCATATGCAGGATAGAAACAAGATTAAGATTCATCAGCAACCATATAAAAGCATATAAAAGCATGTAAAGGCATGAAAATATGAATTCTAACTGAAGATCTTGATTAGATAGAAAGAATGTCTAACTTAGACATATTTCTGTCCTTTCATATGCAAGTTAAGAATGATCATTAGATTCATCAATAATCATAAATACTCAGCATAAACAAATTAAACATAAACAAGCTAATTCAGAAATTGCAGCTACAAAATAAACTAAGAATTGTACTTAGCTCGATGTGGGGGCCCTCCACCCTTGCCTCACACACTGAAGGTGAATTCAAATAATTAAAACTTCAATCAATCAACCAACATATAACAACAACAAATATGATATAATAGGTCTTCAATTATGTCTCCAATTCTCAGAAATAATATTAAGTCATACAATTTCTACAAACATCTATATTATTCAAGCCTTCAAAGTTTGAGGCTTAAATAGATAAAGTATCTAAAAAACTCATCTAAAATAGTTAAAATAGTCATAACTATCATTATCTTATCATATCAAGTTGAATTCATCCATAATATCCAGCAAAATCTAGAAAATCCCACAAAATAAGAGTTTTGACCTAGTTTCTAGGGATCCTCCATAAAGACTAGTCATGTTTGACTGCCTTTGACTGAGCCTATTAAAGCTCGGTTTGACTGTGCCAATAGGTGTACTCTTATTCTTAGTTCTCAAAATTTCTAGAAACATATCCATCTCGAGCCCCAGTGTCCTGCATATATGCAAACCATAAGGCTATTATGGGAATTTTGGATGCTGTCCAAAAATGGACTTAAATTTCAGTTTTTACAAAAACATCTAATAATTGAAAAACATAATTTAAATACCTGTATATGCATAATTTGGTAAATATAAGGTGGATAAAATGGTGAATGGATGAATAATATGGCAAAATAAGATGTATTTCGTAAACAAAAGAGATAAAAAATGAGGGCCAGCATCTCCCCCAAACTGATGATCAAGCATGTCATCATGCTTACTTCTTCCTCTTTGACCTTCTGAGTTAAGATGTTGATCCCATCCCTGATCCTAAAAATTCATGTTGTGCTGTGTATAGAAGAGAATCCATGTCTTTGCCTTATTCTTCCTTGTATATGGAGGTCTTAACCTTTTGTTTCTCATATTTGGTCTTCCAGGAATTTTTCTCCTGAAGCCACCTGAATGCCTGTGTATAGAGAAGATTGTTTTTGGTTTTTAAATTTCCTATTTCTTCACTTATATTCTCATTTTATTTAACTAATTTCTCATTAGTTGTCTTATAGGTTTCATTTTCCTCCTTCAGGTGCCTCTCCATGATTTTTCTTATCTCTAAGCTATCAGTTAATTCTCTAACTCTGGAAAGGTTTTGATCTTCCTCCTTGGTATTTTTAGAAACTGAAGTATTTTCCACCTCATTATTTTCAAAATAGGAATCTCTATCTACAGGATTTTCATACACTTCTTGTTGCATCCTCTCAAGGATTTCATTTTCCTGTTTTGTTAAAGGAGATGTTTCTATGACTTGTACTTCTGGTTCTGTTGAATGCGTCTTTTTCTGTCTCCTGGAAATAGTAAAAAATGATGTCTCTTTCTCTAACATATCTGTCTCCTACTGTTTCTTTGACCTTGTTTTAGGGTAAAGAGGTGAATGCACAATATTTCTTGTTTCTTGTATAGGCTTAAGTTTGTTTTCAGTGACTTGTTCTACAAACTTATTTTCAACCAAGAAATCTTCCCAAACCATCCCCTTAAATTTCAACTGGTAATCCACAAGGATTTTGATGAGCCCCTGATGAATAATTTGAGCCTCTTTGGGTTTGGTCTCTGATTTTATACTCTCAAACATATTCATCAAATTTTTGTAAAATAAATAGGGCATATTGATCCTTATATCTCCTTTGATATGTTGTAGTAACCTGGTGTGATAAAGGTGTACTACACTATATCTATTGTCACAGGTGAAGAGCTTTTGAATTATCAATACTAGCTCTACCCATGGTTCGTTGAACCACTCCCTTGGGATCCCTTTTGACCTATCAAAAGAACCATTCCTATTTTTATCCAAGAAAAATGTCCAACCCTTGTCTTTGAAATGTAATCCCCTGTGGTATAATTCACCTGAAGATGGCAAGTCTAAAGCTTCGAAAATATATTTTGGAGTCAAACGGATATGTAGACTACCCACCATGATTTCATTCTATTTGTGATTGTTTACAAATTCTCTTGTGACATCCTCATTGTGACCTTTGAACTTTTGGAGAAAACCTATTAAACTTGACTGATAGAGTTTCTCAATTGTTTCCCTACTCCCATGTTCAATTTGGAAGTCTTTGGGTTCTGTTCTTGAAGCCATTTGGTCTGAAAACCATTTTATATAACCATCTACCATCATTAAATTCATCTTTGTAAACAAAAATTCAAGTACTGGATGTAATCATAGTAGTAGGCTTACCTTTTGTTGTACTTCCCTTGTCAATCAATCCTCTGTTTTTCTTTTGAAAAATGTGAGCTTACTGTTTCAAATAAACAAAAGAATTGATAGAGAGGTTTTAAGAAAGCATAAAAAATCATGTTTCTAATATCCTACCCTCCATTTAATTCTATGCCCTCTTTAAAAACAATCTATGTCTCTATTTTTTAAAATAAATTTTGACTGTGTCAAAAAAATCAATTTTTTTTTATATAACAGAGTTTTTCACCCATCAACTTCATAAAAAATTCTTTTCAAAACATAGCATGTTGTCTATAATTTAGACTCACTGTGTATACAAAAGAATAATTCAACCATCTCATCAAAAATCTCATGGTAAATTCACTGCTTTTCTTCAAACTATAATGTTCCAAATCTGGATCTCTCTGCTCCATCGGGAATATCTTAGGATATTCCAATTCCTTCCTCAGTGAGACACCACAAGTCAATTTCAGAGATTGAATGTTTGGGAATTTACAAGATATGTATCCTTCCAAATAAGGGAGAGATCCTGAGGCTAGCTGGCCCTTCATAGACTCTGTCTATGGATATGCAATATTCCACCTCGGGAATTTCTGCTACAGGGTCCTGGAGGACGCTGTATAAGGAATCTGCTGTAAAAATAAGACAAACCACTATTGGGATGCCTTAGAACACACATCATACAACTCCTATGCAGAAAATGAGCTCAAATAAATAACTCTAGATGGGTTATTCAGATCTCCCCAATCTAGGTCCCTAAAATAATGTTCAATGAGAGAGCTTACAACAATATATGAACATTAACATTCACTATGCAACTTTGAATACATCACAAGAAGGAAAATGCTACAACCATCATTGTGTTATGATATCAGAAATGAAATACAAGATATATCATGAGTAATGAACCCCTTTTGCAATGAGAATCAATCTCCCATGATCAAACCCTAAAATACACAAGTTGCTGCAACTACACAAAATGCCGGATAACTATGCCTGCGCAGTCTCTGTGAGAGAAGCAACTGTTGGATATGCATAAAATGTACATATGGCTGAAGGAATACAAAAGAATAGCCCAATAACAAGAGATGGGCTGAAATACAAGATTTCTCGCCAATCGATGAGAGATTGCTAGAAATGCCGAAGAATCCCAAAATGTGACAACTAGGTTGTCACTGCAACTGGAACAAAATGAGAATGAGGCTGTGGCTGATCTGAAATCTGATTGCCCTCCTCTGATAATGTCTCCAAGAAAAAGGGCCAATCCCTTTGACTCAAAAACTAATCCAGGTGGATATTGGTGGTCACCCGCCTATTCCACTTGGGGCTCCACCATTGTCTCTTTCAGTTTTTCAGTTTCGGCACGGTTTACTATTTTTAGCAGTTTTTCGGGTCTTGAACTTCCGGAGCCGTTTTGAGGCCCTAAACGACGTTTTTTGGGAAAACGGAGAGCAACATGTGTCCATGGATTGATTCAAAATTTGTAGTCCTCAGATAGATCTTTCTAATGAGGTATGGTACGTCTCAAATGGAGATCGTATGCCAAAGTTACGCCCCTGGGAAGTTGAAACACCAATTTACCCAAACGAGGTCCATAGTTTTGTCGCTTCATCTCCTAGGGTTAGGGTTTTGGATGTTTAGGATTTCCCATTGTTTCTAAATAATAAATAGGCCCTCGAGCCTCATTGTAACTCAGTTCAGAGGCCTATAGCTGCCACATCTCTTCTCAGAGATAGCTACCAGCACCCTACCTAGTTCTATTTCCATTTTGTCTGTAAGCAAATTTCAGTTCTTTGATATTAATGAAATGAAGTGTTATTTCCACTGCATCTCTGTATTTATGGTTATGTGTTTATTCTGTTGCATTCCTACATAAATCTGGATCAGTGGTATCAGAGGGGTCTGCTTTTTCTCGATCCTTCTTTGCAGGTCCCCAACGAGGTCGGGGTATAAGGAGTTAGGGCTTGATCTGGTGGAACCTTTACAAGATCAGCCTCGCAGACCCCGACGGACGCCCATGGGGGATGAAAAGAAAGATGAGGGAGCAGGAGGTCCTATCAAAATATTGCTCGAGGAGGCCCTCGAAAAACAAAGGAACTTGATGATGGATAACTTTGCCCAAATCCTTCAACGACTGCCCACCGGCAGCGCATCTGCATCCAGCAGCCACTCTGGAGGTATGACTCCTTTTAAGGTACAAGTAAATTTTGACATTCCCATATTTGAGGGTCAAATAGATGCTGATGCTGTAGATAGATGGTTGAATCTATTAGAAGGATATTTATCTGTTCATGACTTTTCTGACAGGGAGAAGATTATTTTTACACTCCTCAAGGCTGCCCCCCATGTCAAGGATTGGTGGGAAACCCACTGTGAGAGAAAGGACGAGACAGAACCCTCTTTGTTCTCAGCCGTACCCACTTGGAATTCTTTCCGAGATGCCATCAAGGAAAAATACTATCCCGTGGGGAGCTATGAGGAAAAGTACATACAATGGACCACGCTGCGACAACAAAGGGATCAAGATGTGCATGAGCTAACGAATCTGTTCCATACCCTGCGCACCAAGTTGGGTATCAAAGATTCAGAGAAACATCTAGTGCTAAAGTATCACAGTTGTCTGCACAAATACATTCAGGAGGAAATGTAGTTCCTCGACATCTCCTCGCTTGGTACAGCATACTGGTATGCTACCAAGATTGAGAAGAAATTCAAACAGAAGAAGTGAGACTTTGGATCTGCGAATCAAAAGCAAGGGAAAGGTGCTCCCAAACCGCAGAACAAAGGACAGAGCCAAGGCATGGCGACTCAAGACAACCTGTCGAAGCCACAAGCAAAGAAAAACACCGCAAAGCCAAAGAAGGACACAGGAAAGTGGTGTGAGTTCCATAAGAGCTCCACTCACAACACAAGTGAGTGTCGGGCCAAGCAGTCGCTAGTGGCCGTGATGTGGGTTTCTGAGTTAGATGCATGCTCCGAATCTGAATTAGAACCTAACAAGGGGAATGAAAAAGGGAAATAGATTATTGATGCGGAGCCCAATGCCACTGTTGCCACTACGAAGATCCAGAAGGAGGAACCAGAAGATTCAGAGGAGGAGGAACGTCTCTTCCACTCCCAGATGTGGGTAAAGGGTTCTCCGGTACAGTTCATTGTTGACAATGGGAGCCAAAAGAACCTCATTTCAGTAGACGTCGTGAAGCGGTTGGGCTTGCTGACCACAACTCACCCACGTCCATACACCATCGGGTGGCTTCACCAAGGACAAGATCTCCATGTCAGCCAGCAGTGCCGCCTCCCCTATAGCATCAAGCCCTTCACGAATGAGGTATTATGTGATGTTGCTCCTATTGATGTTTCTGATGTATTATTAGGACAACCATACTTGTGGAAGCGTCATGCCGTGTATGAGTCTCGGCCTCGCACTGTTATTGTTACTTTGGGAAATAAGTTGTACAGGATACCAGAGGTACCACCTCCTGCCGCTATCTCTTTGGTTACTACAAAACAATGTAGTAAGCTCATTTCCCAAACCAGGAAATTTGTTTTCCTGATGATTTTCCCCCAGGGTAAGAAGAATACTGTGGCCACGACCTCCAAACAGGGCTCCTTTGCACGACAACAACAAATGGATAAGGTTGTGGAGGAGTACAGAGACATCTTCACCTCACCCATAGGGGTTCCTCTGCACTGTCAGGTCAAGCACCTAATTGATCTGACCTCAGGTGCGTTGCTACCCAATGGATCGATATATCGGAACTCTGTTTTGGAGAATGATGAAATCAAGAGGCAGATTCAGGAGTTGTTGCAGAAAGGTCACATCCGACCAAGTTCATCGCCTTGTGGGAGCCCGATCGTGTTGGTACAGAAGAAGGATGGGACGTGGAGACTCTGTATTGACTATTGATCTTTGAACAAGATCACTATCTGGAATAGGTACCCAATCCCATGGATTGATGACCTTCTGGACCAACTCAAAGGTGCAAAACATTTCAGCAAGATTGACTTGAATTCGGGGTATCACTAGGTACCAATTGAACCCTTCGATGTGTGGAAGACTGCCTTCAAAGCCAAGGAGGGCCTTTTCAAATGGCTAGTCATGCCTTTCGAGTTGAAGAATGCTCCTACAACCTTCATGAGGATGATGGACGACATCTTGCGGCCATTCACCAACTCATTTGTAGTGGTGTACTTGGACGACATTCTGATCTTCAGCCAGACTTGAGAAGAGCACCTTCACCACATTCGACAAGTCCTCCAAACACTGCGACAACACAAATTGTGTGCCAATTTGGAGAAGTGAACTTTTTGCATGACCCAGGTTCAATATCTGGGATACATTATTGATGAAAGAGGGGTGCATGTGGATCTAGCCAAGATCCAAGTCATTCGGGATTGGCCAGCCCCAACCACTATAACAGAGCTTCGTAGCTTTCTGGGTCTTGCTAATTTCTATCAGAGGTTCGTGTTGGGATTCTCTCATATCACTTGGCCCTTGATTCAAGTCACCAAGGGAGGAGCGAGAGAAAAATTCTTTTGGTCGGAACCTCAATAGAAGGCGTTCACAGAATTGAAAAATCACCTCTGTTCTGCCCCAGTGCTCACTTTACCAGACTTGCAATAGCCATTTGAGATCGAGACAGATGCCTTTGACTATGCTATTGGGGCAGTTCTTACTCAACAGGGACATCCAGTGGCATTTCACAGTGAGACATTGTCTGACACAGTTCGCAAGTACCCCACATATGACAAAGAAATGTACTCCATTGTCCAAGCTTGTCGACAATGGAAGCATTACATTTTGGGGAAGGAAACAATCATCCACACAGACCACAGGCCCCTGCAGTTCATACAGACACAAGGGAAGTTGCAGAATGATCGCCATCAGAAGTGGTCCACATATTTGCAACAGTTTCATTTGAACATCAAGTACAAGAAGGGTAGCACCAATAATGTTGCAGACTGCCTCAGCCGACCACCGATCGTGGCGCTCACCACCGTGCTCAAATCTTGTGGGCATGAGACTTCTGATTGGCCGCTTCTCTATGAGAGTGACCCAGAATTCGGCCACACTTACAAGGCACTCTTGGGGGGCACGCAAGTTCCAAATTTTCACCTCCAAGATGCACTTTTATGTCACCTGGGACACCTTTGTGTTCCTTCAAGCGAGCGTGCCAAGATGATATGGGAAGCACACTACAATCGAGTCGCTGGGCATTTCGGGGTCGAGAAAACAGTAGCAATACTACAGAAGTATTTCTATTGGCCGAACCTTCGAAAGGATGTCGAGAAGCACATCAGATCTTGCACTGCTTGTGCCATTGCCAAACCGACCATCAAGAAGCAAGGCCTATATGCTCCTCTACCTACCCCTAGTCGACCTTGGGAATCCATCTCCATGGATTACATGTCGGGCCTGCCTTCTACTAAGCAGGGAAATGACTGTGTTTTTGTGGTCGTCGACAAATTCTCGAAGATGGCCATTATGGCGGCCTGCAAGAAGAATATCACAGCAGAAGCCACTGCTAAAATCTTCTTTGAACGAGTGTGGGTGCACTTTGGGATCCCACAGTCTATCATATCAGATCGGGATAGCAGGTTCCTCAGCACATTTTGGTCCAGCCTCTGGTCGATGTTGGATACCAAGCTCACCAAGTCCACAGCTTTCCATCCCCAAACGGATGGCCAGACAGAGGTCGTCAACAGAATGATTGTACACATTCTGCGCATGTACAATTCAAAGCATCCACGCACATGGGACGAGAGCCTCCCTTATGTACAACATAGTTATAATTGGGCTCTCCATAGTTCAATCGGCCATAGCCCCTTTCAGGTGGGCTTGGGATTCCAGCCACTATGTCCCATTGACGTAGCCATGCCATTTGTAGCTGCTCAGGCCGATTCAGCTCATATCCAATCTAAAGTTGACAACGAAAGTAACTTCATCGAGTGCATTCAATGCATCCGCCAATAGGTTCATGATATATTGGATAGAGCCAATGCCAAGTACAAGCAACACCATGATCAACACCGGGTGCCACACAACTTCCAGGTGGCCGACAAAGTATGGCTACATTTGCATAAGGAGCGCCTCACTGGACCCCACCGAAAGCTTCACCTGCTCTGATACGGACTGTGCAACATCACCAAGGCTGTAGGGGACAATGCCTTCAAGCTTAGTATTCCACCATTCCTTGGTCTGCACCCAGTCTTCAATGTGGATCGTCTTCGTCCTTACTTCCCACCTCTACTGGACACCTCGAACATTGCAGAACAACTCACACCAACAGAGTTAAACCCAGACTGTATGGAACAGGCCACCATAGATTGTATCATGGACATGCAAATCAAGAACACTCACCAACAGAAGATCCAAATATATTGGGTCGTCAAAGCTGGCCAACTCCTGCACCAAGGAAAGTGGTTCACCAGGGACCAAGTTCAGCAGAAATTTCCTCATCTCATGGAGGAACTTAACGCAATGGGGACCATTGCTTCCTAAGGGAAGAGGAATTATCCAGGTGGATATTGGTGGTCACCCGCCTTTTCCACTTGGGGATCCACCATTGTCTCTTTCAGTTTTTCAGTTTCGGCACAGTTTACTATTTTTAGCAATTTTTCGGGTCCTGAACTTCCGGAGCCATTTTGAGGCCCTAAACGATTTTTTTTGGGAAAACGGAGAGCAACATGGGTCCATGGACTGATGTTGCTCGTTCAAAATTTGTATTCCTCGGATAGATATTTCTAACGAGGTATGGTACGCATCAAACATAGATTGTATGCCAAAGTTACGCCCTTGGGAAGTTGAAACACCAATTTATCCAAACGGGGCCCATAGTTTTGGTGCTTCATCTCCTAGGGTTAGGGTTTTTCCTATTTAGGATTTCCCATTGTTTCTAAATAATAAATAGGCCCTAGATCCCCATTGTAACTTAGTTCAGAGGCCTGTAGCCACCACATCTCTTCTTAGAGATAGCTACCAACGCCCTAGCTAGTTCTATTTCCATTCTATCTGTAAGCAAATTTCAGTTCTTTGATATTAATGAAATGAAGTGTTATTTCCACTGCATCTCTGTATTTATGGTTATGTGTTTATTTTTTTGCGTTCCTACATAAATCTGGGTCAAAAACACTCCTCCTTTGAAGCTCAAGAACCCCTCTCTCACTGCCTCCTCTGAAATATCATAGTTTCCTCCATGGACTACGCAGTGGGAGATGATGGAATGTTGGCCTCAAGCCAAAGATCTGAAATAAAGCCTGGGAATCCTCCTTGTAGCTCCTCCAATGAATAGATCACTCCTCCACTGAAGAAAACCAATCAAGAGAGACTCCATGAGTTCCTCTCTTGCTGCACCCAGCAACACAACGCCCTCTTTGCTGCAAAGCTAACGCTGTAGGTGATGAATGTAGCTGTGGAAAATGCCGGATTGAGGAAAATCAGCTCAATCCTCATCCTTCCTTGAGGAAGAGATAGGGATTCTCGACCGAGAACACCCTAGTGCCCGAGGGCATCATCCCCTGCTAAATAGCCCAGGGATGCAAGCCTTTGCAGACCCAAGTCTAAAACTCCAAAACATCATGAAAATGGGATGCCATCTCCTTCATATAAAGAAAGGGAACTATTTCTCCACCATGGTCCCACCAATTAGGGTTTCCACCCTCATGTGAGTGTCTTCCCTCCAAAACTGTGCAGCTTCTCTAGGAAGCCTCTCCTCCTTGGGCAACGCTGCTGACTTTAGTCAAAGATGACTAAATAAACTGATTTGGGTTCCATTCACACCCTTAGGTGTTTATTTCATCTGCTTTATTATCCTCCTTTTCACATAAGGAGTGTTATTTCTTCATCTAAAGTGGGCTAAGGTGTCTCTTTACCCATTTTATTAAACAAAAATAAAATTTGCAACTATAATGTTCGATTTTAGCTTCAGGATAAAAATTGGGAACATTACACAAACATTCTTCATACTCTATCCTCTGCTATGTAAAAATACAAAACCATGTCTAATTGTGTCTTCTAACTCCATTTTTCTCCACAAATTCTGTTTCGAATCCTTATACTGAGTGCGATAATAAAATAAATCTATTACAAAACTTAGTTAAAAACAAACTCACTGTGCAATTCGAATTAGAATTCTTCATTCTCTTTTTTCCATTTATTTTGAAATAGAAGACTGCATGTGAGGACGTGTTTGAGCTTACATGTCTTATGCAATAGTCCTTGTGATCTTCTACTTCCATCCTCATAATCTTTCTTCCATTTTAACTAAGGTTTCAACCAGTGCCAAACTCATTAAAATCTTCACTTATTAACTCACTTAATCAACAGAATATTTCATTGTTTGACTGATGGTAGAGTATTTTTTTTGAAAGGTGTCCAAGTGTTTTTGAGTGGTGTCAATACAAAACATAATGTAATGATAGGCTTTACAAATTGAAATATATGACTCCTTTTATAAATTTGGGTTTGTTTAAACAATCCCGAGATCTATTCATGCAATCATTCATTGTTTTAAACAACCAAATCCACATTTGCTTCTTACCTTCTCCTTCACGGGATTTCGCCTCCTGATAGCACGGTTTCTTGACAAGTTCTCAAAATTTTTGAGCTTTGAAAACTCCAATTAACTCCCTTATCACTCTGTTCCTCCTCTTTTCTATATTCTCTACCTTATTCTCTGTGTTTTATCTCTTCTATTCCTCTCTCCACTTCCTCATTGTCTTCTCTCCAGTTATGCGTTTTTATTTTTTTCACAGAGTTTTAAACACGGATGCATGATTTGACTGTATGCTCTCCCTCTCTCACTGAGCCTTTTGGAAGGCAATGATGGTGAAAACGCAACATAAATATCTTGACAATGGTCATTTCAGGTCTTAGCAATGGAAAAAATGGTCTCATACATTTTACACAGTGTTATGTTATGGCGTTTGAAAACATTCTAACCGTTCATCAACCACCTCTTAACCGGTTCATGCACGTCTTTTATTTGAGTGTCATGCTGGCTATGGTGTAAATTTTTCCTTTGTTTTATTTATTATGCAACTCCTTTAATGCTTTGTTTTTATGACCATGTCTATTTCCATATTACGCATCATCTCCATGCACCATCATACTGTCTGCTTCCATACTCCGCATTATTTCCATTTGCATATGCGCCATCACCATATGTTATCTCCTCTTCATTCCTCCACTACTGCATGCATAACAATCTCATCATAGCATATCATATATCATCATTGTCATGCATTTGGTTTATCTCCGCATCATTCTTTAGGTTAGTATTTGCATTCATTTGTTTGCAATACATTTTTCTCCATTACCTTAGTTCATCACCTTTTATGATTGTGCTTGTTTTGCATTGTTTTGACTTTCAAAATAGTTGCGCTATATCATATGACTTTTGAACTTTAGCTTTTGTTCTTTTATTTAATTTTTTAAAATTGACTAATGAAATAGTCGCATTTTTAAAATTAAATATTGATAATAATACTAACATTTGGTTGTTGTTTTGTAGGTCTTCCAAGGGTTTAATAATGACCTTTTGTTTATGATTCTCTTTGTTTAGAAACATAGGGTAGGGTATGATATGGATAGGTTATGTAATGTTTTATTGAATAGTGGTATGGACATGAATGTGGATAGAATAGGGCTAAAAATCATGGATAATGGAATGTAGATGAAAGTATAGGTGATAAAATGTAGATAAAATGTAGGAAATGTAGGTGATATAGGTAATAAAAATGCATAACTAGTACCAAATTAGTCTTTACAATTCTAGAATATTTTGAAAAAAATTGAAATTTTAAGAGCGATTTTTACTCACTATACTTGTATTCCCTTTTTGATGTTCATGATGATCGACATTGTGTTTATTGTTACGACGACTCTTGTAGACTATGTAGAGACTTTATTTCTTCTTGCATCTGATTTGATTTAGAATAACAATGTTCAGGTCCCTTCTACAGGTTAAACTTTGACATTTTTAGGTCCCATCTAATATGATCTTCAATTGATATAGCTTAGTCCCTTCTGACATGTTAAATTTTCAGGTCCCTTCTGGCGTAATTTTGCAATAATGTTTAGGTCCCTTCTGGCATAATGTGCAATAATATTCAATATTTGAAAATCTCTTTTGTCATAATGATTCAGGTCCCTTTATGAATAATTTTCTCAATAACAATTCAAGTCCCTTCTATAAATGTCGAATGATGTATCAGATTCCTTTGTAATTGTAGTTCACATTTTGTTTTCAATTCAGAAGCTAAAAACTATTTTCATAGTTTTTTTTTTATTACACGCCTTCCCCCAAGCTGATGATTTGACTTGTCCTCAAGTCTGTGATGACTTAGAAGGTATACCTGCAAAAATTAAGTAAAGTAAAATTAAAGCAAAAAGAGAATTAATGTTGGCCAAACTAGTTGGTTTTCCGACATGAATTTGAGTTTGTATTGTGCCAGTTTCCTAGATTTTCACAACCATACTCTTTTATTATTTATTTATGATTTATTATTAGTTTTATTCCCCTGGAATTGTGGAAGGCATATTGCTATGCTGCTCCATTAGTTTCATATCTGAATCCATTGAATTTTTTCTTAGAAAATCCTCTTTATTTATAGTCTTATTGTATATTTTAAGCCTATGTCCATTGACGACAAACAAAACAGATGCTTCATCAATTGTTTTTATCTTGACAACTCCATTGTTGAAGATTTCTTCAATCTCATATGTCCCAAGCCAATGAGTCGTAAGTTTTTCTTAGAAATCTTTGAACTTGGAGTTGAACAAGAGTGTCGAATATCCTTTCTGAAACACTTTATTCTTTATGAATCGAACATGCCATTTGTTCCTTTGTTCTTGGACAAGAGATGTGTGTTCGACTACTTGCTATTAGATTTCATCTAGTTTGTTTAACTGCATAATTATCTCTTATTGTGCCTCAAACAATTCCATCCCCAATTTTTTTGCTAGCTTGTATGTATGTATTTCAAATTCTATGGGTAATAAGACTTCTTTTCCATACACTAACTGATATGGACTGAACCTAGTTGTGTTTTTCCAAGTTATTTTATATTCCCATAGTGCATCTCTCAAATTTTCTGACCAGTCCTTTATGTTCATTTTTACAGTCTTCGTCATGATGTTTTCTAGGAATTTGTTTGTTGATTCCACTTGTTCGTTTGCTTGGGGATGATACAGTGTTGATTTTTTGTGTTTGACCTTGTATTTCTCCGTAAAATCTCAAACACGTTTTGACATGAATTTTGTACCTTGGTTAGTTACTATCTGTCTTGGAACTCCATATCTTACAAATATCTCTTCAAACAGAAAATACATAACATAATCTATACATACAAGAATGCACTTCTTTCCATCATATGGAGGGTTAATTGGTCCTAGGAAATATAAAGTCCACTATTCAAATGGTTCAATTAGTACTTGTGGCTTTAATGGCATTTCATCTGATGCCACTGGTCTACCAATTCTTTGGCTGCTGTCACATATTTTCACATAGGCTCTGGAGTCTTTGAAGATGGATGGCCAGCAATAGCCAAGTTTCAACACTTTGTATGTTGTCCTGTTATCTAAAAAATGACCACCACATGGTTCATCATGAAAAGCTTTCAAAATTTCAATAATCTCATCTTCTCTTACACATTTTCTAATCATTAAATCAGCACAAGTATAAAATAGGTCTCCATTGACCCAGCTATACCTAGCACTTTCCCTAATTATTCTTCATTTTTGCTTGTTTGTGTAATGAGATGGTAGGATGCCAGATGATAAATAGTTAGCTATATCTACAAACCATGGAGCTTTGACATTTACAGCAAATAGATTTTCATCTGGAAAATTGTCAAATATAGGACTTGGATCACCAGGTGAATGTATTCTTGATAGAAAGTCTGCAACTTGATTATCTTTTACTGGATGATCTTGTACAATAATTTTAAATTCTTGCATTAATAACAACCACCTAGTTATTCTGCCATTTGTGATTAATTTTTTCATTAAATATTTTATAGCAGAATGATATGTGTGAATATAAACTTGATAACCTATTATGTAATGTTGAAATTTATTCACTGCATGTACTACAACTAACATTTATTTTTTCGTAAAAGTGTAATTCAATTCTGCTGATGTTAATTTTTTGCTGATGAAATATATGGCATAATTTAATTGATTCTCTTTTTGTCCAAGTAATGCTCCAATAGTTGTATCGGATGCATTAGTTGAAATGTGAAATGGAAAATTCCAATTAGGTCCTCGAAGAATTGGTGCAATTGATATTTTTTATTTTAATTTTTCAAATTCATTTTGACAATTATTTTTCCATTGGAATTCCACATCTTTCACAAGTAACTTGAATAAAGGTAAAGCTATTTTACTGAAATTTCTAATAAATCTCCTATAGTAGCCTACATAACCTAGGAAAATTCTAACTTCTTTTTGTGTTGTGGGTGGTATTAAATTCACAATGACTTGAATTTTTGTAGGGTCCACCTTAATTCTTGAAGAGGAAACATGGTGTCCCAAAACTATCCACTCAGTTAACATCATCAAACATTTTTCATTACTGAGTGATAGATTTGTCTTGATGCATATTTCTAACACTTTTTGAAGATTTTGTAAACAATCATCATATGTAGTACCATACAAAGTGAAATCATCCATGTAAACTTCTACACACTCATGGATCAAATCAACAAAGATTGCAAGAACTGCTCTCTAAAAGGTAGCAGGTGCATTACACAAACCAAAGTGTAATACATTGTATGCATCTGTTTTCCATGGGCATGTGAATGTTGTCTTGTTTTGATCCTCTAATGATATCTTTATCTGATTATATCCACTAAATCCATCCAGAAATGAAAAGAACTTCTTTCCATCTAATGAATATAAAACTTGATCGATAAATGGTAAAGTAAAATGGCCTTTTAATGTATCTTTATTGAGTTCTCGGTAATCCACACAAATTCTCCATTTCCCATTTTTCTTAGGCACTACAACTAAGGCTGAAACCCATTGACTATCTGAAATAGGATAGATAAATCCGACTTGTAATAGTTTCTATAATTCCTCTTTCACTATTTCCTTCATCATGGGGTTCATCCATCTTTGTGGTTGCCTTACCAGTTTAATTTGATCATCAGTGTAAATGTGATGGATACATGTTTTTGGATGAATTTCAGGCATGTCTTTGTTATCCCAGGCAAAATATTTTGAATATTTTTGCAACAATGTTATTAGATTTTCCTCTTCTGATGACTATAAATTATTACCAATATTCAAATGTATTTTAGGACTGATTTCAATGATTTTTCTATTTGAATTGGTAATTGAATTGACAGGAAAAATACTTTTGAAATTATTTTGCAATGACTTTATAGTGCAATTTTTCTGAAAACATTCATTTAAAAGATAACTAGCTCGTATTGAGTTACTCTAAGCTGCTTTGAAATATTTGGTTATGAGATGAATAGATCTAATAAGTCCTCACTTTCTTCCTCCTCTCTAAAATTATAAACTTGATTAAGACTAAGAACAGATTGAAGTTCTTGTGGTTCCTCTCCATCAAGCCATAATAATTAAGATGGAGATTGAGCAGGAGGATATAATGTAACATGCTTTCTTTCATCTCCATGTGTAATAATCATGCTTCCTAACCTGCATCTAATGTAAGCATCTACAGTGGCTAACCATGGTTTGCCTAAAATTAAGGGATGCCCTCCTAAATTTGTTTTTGGCTGCAAAATCAAGAAGTCTACAAGATACTCCCATGAATCCAGTGAGACAATGATATCTTCTAATATACCTTCTAGGACAACTTTATATCTATCTGCAAGTTATAAAACTGTAGTAGTAGGTCTAACTGTTGTTCAAATTCAAATGTTTCATAGTTTGAGTAGTCATAACATTGATAGCTGCTCCCAAGTCTATTAAAGTGTTTGGCAATGAAAATTTGTTAATATAAATGGAAGCCATAGGAATTCCTAGATCAACATATTTTTCAATGATTTCATTTGTTTACATGAGACTTGATAGAATTCCAATTACCTGGATTGTAGGTGGATCCTTCTTTCTTCTGCCATATTTCTTAATGCATAATTCATTTATTGTTTTTGCATATATCAAAATGTCTTTAATTGCCCGCAATAAAGGAATTTTAACATATGTGTTCTTCAATTCATCTAGAATATTAAATTCAGGCAGAGATATTGGAATATTCTATTGTATCAATCTCTTTGGATATGGTGGATTTTGTGTCATAATAGATTTACCTTTATGAATTTTATTTTCTGGTTGAGATTGTTGATTTTGTTCTCCTAGTTCAATTTCTTCTTCAATTATCGGAGGAGAATATTTTTGTAAGACCTTCCCAGACCTTAGGTGGACATCTTCTACGGGAAGAATTGAATAAGTAGGATAATATGTTACCTTTTCCACATGATATGCTGGTCTATCCACTTTGTTACTTGGATTAGCTACTGGATGAGCTGGCAGTTGTGTTGGTCGAGGAGATGGTTGGTTAGTGGGTAGCTGAAGTTGCTGTGGTTGAGTTAGCATTGGTTGGTTTTGAGATGGATATGGCACTGGTTGAGGTTGTTGGAATTGTTGATATTGAGGAAATGGTTGTGGAGGGTATGGTTGTTGATATTGATACTATTGAGGATACATATGCTCTGGTGGTTGGTTTCCATAACCATTTCCCCTCCAACCTTGTACAGGTTGGTTTTGATATTTTTGTGGTGGCCAAGCTTGCCATGGAATTGGTGTGTTCCATGTATTTTGAGGAAATTGAAAATTTTGGGGATTTTGTTGAGGGAATTGTTGAGGCATCCTTTCTTGCCAAGGTCTCCTTGATGCCATATAGTAGAGAGAATATACTCCTTGCAATTATTTTCCTTGCAATTCTTTTAATTTGGGATATTTTTCAATTGCATGATTTTCCTTGCAAAGTCAATAGACTTGTATACCTTGCAAAGGACATTCCCTGAGTGGATATTTTTGCCTACACTTTGGATAGAAAATTGCTAAGATTTCATCTTGCTCTTATTTCTTTTTCTTAGCTTTCAAAACATCTACTTGTGTTCCCAAAGTGCTTAAGAGATTTGTTTTAAAATTTTCTAACGGGCTTCCTATCTCCGCTCTTGCTACTGTACTTGCTGCAGATTTGGAAGCTTTTGATGAAATGTCTCTTTTCCCACTCTTGGCTCTTCCCCTAGAGTATTTTTGACATAATTCAACAATTTCTTCAAATGGTAAATTGGAAATATCTCCTTTTCCCATTACATTAAGAATGTCTAAATACTCATCTCTAATACCCTTTAGAAAAATAGTGCGGATGGTATCAGGACTAAGAGAATGTTGTTTGGATTTCTGTAAATTGTAAAGGAATCTTTCCAAATATTCTTCCAAACTTTCGTCTTCTTGTTGCATCATTCTGAAAATATCTTCTTTCGAGTCTCTATCCCTGTAGTAAGCTTGATACTTTTTAACAAAAATTTTCTTCATATCTTCCCAAGAATCTATGGTATGTTCTCCTAATCCCATAAACCATTTTAAAGCTACTGCTTTCAAAGTGGTAAGAAAAATTTGAAGCTTGTGTGCGTCATCAGTATATCCATAAGTTCTACACAAGATATCAAACTCAAACATGAATGCATCAGGATCTTCTGTTGACATTCCATAGAAATCAAGAAATATAGAATTTGGAATGTTTTTCATGTTTATTTCCTCTCCTAATATTTCTCTCGCATCTAAGATAGGAAAGAAAAAATTAGTTTCTTGATCATTGTTAACTTCTTGCTCATTTTCTTGTGTTCTTTGATTTTGGTTTTCTCTTCTTGCTTCTTCCTCTATTTTTCTAAGTGCTTCAAATCTTCTATCTTCCTCTGCTTTTCTTTCTGCCTCAATTCTTATTTCTTCTTCTCATTTTCTTCTCCATTCCCTTTGTTGTCGTTCATATTCAAGTCTCTGTTCAGGAGTCATGTTTAATCTATTTGATCCTTCTCCTTCTTCAGCCATTACTTGCTCAGAGATATGTAGTGTTTCAATAGGAGGTTGACTTTGTATTTCTTCAACTAATTTGATTTCCTCAAGTAATGGTTGCTCTAGTTGTTCAACAGTTGGTTTTCTTGTGTCTTTTTGTTTCCATACGGAAGGAGATTCTTTAGGTGATTTCTTTTTCTTTACCTCTAAGGCTAACAAGTTTTGTCTTTCAACTAAAGTTAATCTCTGTCCTGATCTCTATTTTTCCTCTAAATATTCTATTATAGGTCTTCCAGCAACTGTTGTTGTTATTCCTATGGATGAATGATCTGTTGGGGGGTTTTGTTTCACAAATCTACCTTTTTGATCTCTATTTCTAGGCATAAAAAAACATTACTTGAAAGAAAAACTATGTTTTTTGTTGTTTTTGGTGATTTTATTTTTTTTATCTTTTTGTCTTCCTATTTGTACCGTTTGAAATATGCTTCCTCGGCAACGGTGCCAAAATGTTGGGCCAATTTACGGATCTAAACTAACGCAAGTATTTATTATCAATCTAGGTTAGTGGAACTTAGAAGCATCCCAAAAGTATATGGGTTTCAGTTGTGATCAAATTAGAATATGGTTTATTAATGATTTAAGGAAATGCATATTACAAATATAAATCTAACTTAAACAATTTCTAAATTTAGATGTGTAATTAGAAGCAGAAGAATCCCCTAACTTAAGAGATTGGTTTGTCCTTCTCTAACAAGATTACCATATGAATTAGAAATCAAAATCTACTTATCTAAACAATATATTGAGATACATGAAGAAATAATTGAAGAGGCTCTTCACTGAAGAGGTCCTAATTATCCTTCATCATACATTCATTTTCCAGTCATGCTATTGTTAAAACAGGAATTCAGGAAAGGATGTAAACGATGAATTCTAGTTTCTAGTTTTTTGATAAGATAGAAGAAGCATTTAACTTAAACACTGATTTGAATCTTCATATGCAGGATAGAAACAATATTAAGATTCTTCAGCAACCATATAAAACCATATAAAATCATGTAAAGGCATGTAAAGATGAATTCTAACTGAAGATCTTGATTAGATAGAAATAATTTCTAACTTATACATTTGTTTGTCCTTTCATGTGCAAGTTAAGAATGATCATTAGATTCCTAAATACTTAGAAATAATCATCATAAAAAAATTTAACATAAAAATCTAATTCAGAAATTGCAACTACAATGTAATATCCCAAAATGGGATCTGCTAGCAAGGCGTGACTGGAAAATGCATTTTCCAGGAATGGATGCTACAGGATTTGAAACCAAGATCTGGATCCCTTAGATCAATGTATCTAAGACTGAAATCCAAGAGGATTCTCAAAATTAATCACTCTAGGTGGGTTAAACAGATCTCCCACACCTATTTGTCTTGAGAAAGTGCCCAATGGAAGGGACTGCAACAATGTAAGAACAAGAAATAGAGCAGCAACGTTATTTTTATTAGTTGTGAGACAAGAATATGTAGATATCCAATAAGTGATGTTATAGCAGTAAATAGAGTTCAAATCCTTGAGGAAACATTCACTCAAGCAAGGCAATGCAAGCCTCAACAACACATGTACAAGGAAATGAAGAACACTGCTATACATAGAAAGCCCAAGGCTATGATTGCGCAGTTTATAGGAGGCACTGCTGTAGAAATAATATCAATACAAAGATATGGCAATGTATGGCTCAAATAAAGTGGGGAGCAAAGATATAACCCCTAGAAACAATAAGACATCAATCCTTAGAAGGATTGGCTAAAATATACAAAATGGAAAAAATTTCGGAGTAGCAGGGCTGAGTAGTAGCTGCAACTCTAGAACTATATGGAGATGGTTGTAGATGATGTACAAGCTGAATAGACCTCCTCCAATGGATCTTCCAAGTGAAAATCTTATCCTAACACTGAAGATCTAACCCTCCAAACAAATACTGCAACCCTCAGTTGTTATAGCATCATTTCTCACTTTGACATGATTCATGATTGCGTACATGATCGTGTGAGTCTCTGTTAAGTAGTACGCCCCTGCTCTGTGGAGGTTGAATCCCAACCAACCTCTAGGGTGTTAAATCCCCGAAACACCTGGTGCCAAATATGATGGGAATCAGCTCAAATTCTCCCCCACTAATCCTCCAAAGGAAAGAAGACTTCCTCCTCTAAAAAATAAGCACAGGAAGTGGTGTTCATTAACCTCCACTGCAACACCCTGCAACACAACTCAGCTTTAAACAGAAACTGCGCTGCAGCTGAAGGAGGATGCTTGGCCTAAAGCCTTAATGTGGAGAAATGAAGAGCATCTCCTTCAAGAGGCCTCTCTTGGAAGGAGAAGGAATTCCTAAACAGGAATGCCATGTGCTAAGCAACACTGCAACTCTGCTAAACATCAGGAGAATGCATAAAGTCTAAACAGACAATGAAATCAATAATAAATAACATGAATAACAATGGTTTCCTTGCCCTCCTTTTAAACAAGTGAAAGCCCTCTCTCCATGGGTCACACTCATTAGGGTCTCCTCCACCAAATAACCCTCTTCCCATTCATACTGCACTGTCTATCAAAGTGTTCTCCACCTCCTATCCCAACGCTGTTGACTTGGTCAAAATTGACCTTGTCTCCATGCAAATGTCCTCTTTCACACTTGAGGGTGTGAAATCCAGCTCCAATGATGATCCCATTTCATACTATGAGGGATTTTATTCATGTTTTTATTATGCATGTGCCTCCTTACCCAATCATTCATCTCCTAAGTGAAATAAAAAAAAATTAATATTCTAGTTTGCTGCATGCAAATTTTGGAATATTACAGTCCTCCCCTCCCAAATGTTGCTTGTCCTCAAGAAACTGCAAGGATAGAACTGAGAAGTTTCCTCCCAAAGCATGGAGACTGAAAATTATTGGGAAAACATCTTCCCCCAAGTGGATCCTCCATCCCTAAGCAATCATCCATACAAAATGAGTCACCTCCCAACATGGAAACTCCTGAAAATGCTCCTCCACCTTGAGCTCATGCAATGTAGGTGGGTTGAAAATATGAACATGGTAGACATAGGAGCCTACACCATGCTTTACTCCTCTCCTCTTATGATAAGTGTGGAGCAAATGCTGATCCTGGGCTGCAAAATAATTTCCCTCAAGTGGCAAGATGAAGACTAGATCTCCAAAGATCTCCTCTCCAACGTTGTGAATCAAGCTGGCCCAAATCATCCCATATGTGATGGATAGGAAATCATCACCATATGGCATCCCATCAATCACATGGCCCACCTCAACAAAAGGAAACAAGTGTGTGGCAGTGGTGGCCATATCTCCTCTCATGCTCCCATTAGAGCGTGCAAAGCAAAAAGTATGGGAATCCTTTCCCCCAAAGGACACATCCAACTCCCATGTCCCTCTACCAATCATGCTTTCAATACAAATAAGATCCATATCAGCAAATGAAATCATGATCAGCAACAAGATGAGGAAAATTCTGAAGGTTTCATGTGGTGCAATAAGGTACGAAAATTTTTCCCAATAGTGACAGCACAATTTTCCAAACTGCTGCTTCAGAAAATTATATGGAAAGTTGTTTTGTGTTACATGGATAATAGTGTATATCATGATAACTAATGATAAATAACAAATTGCTAGGTACATCAACTGAACATACAAGAAATAAAACACTTGCCCAAGGCCATACAATAGATGGCCGTCTCCATCATACAATTTGGCCCAATGTTGACCATGGAGCTCAATGAAAAACTTGCCCATTTGCGGAGCAATGCCCTGAATAAGAATGGTAAGAATAGGCAAATACCATGTTAGACAATTAATGGATGTACAAACAATATTCTTACCATGTGTTGAGAGTAAGATGATGCATATGTATATGAATAATTCCTCCATAGTGGTAAGACACACTCCCATGAAGAGGAATGAACCATATGATGCATGAAGATCACCCTTCTTATACTTGGAAATCCAAGTCAAGAATATCATAGCAAAGAAGATCATACCAATGTAATAGATGTTTCAACCCACTACTCCATCATTCTCACCTCCTCCTTGCCCACCAAGTGCATACAATGTGAAGTGATCTTGGGGATACTCCATCAATAAACCCATGCTCTCAAGTGACAGCGTTGTTGGCCCATGCAAATAAGCTCCTGCCAACTCATAGCTCCATTCTTTGACATGCTCCCTGTCAAAGACATCTCCCATAATGCTGCTACACATAAGAAGTTCCTCCCAAAGTGGAAGTATTTCTTGATCATATAAGGCCAAGGAGTAGCCCCTTTGCACCATGATAGTGCCATCTCCTATTCCTGCAACATCATGCAAAGTGTGAGAGAAAATCTGCCCTTGCTCTCCCAAGAACAAGTAAAGAAACAAAATATTTTGATGCCTCCTCATACTTTCATCATACAAATCATGTGATGAAAACATAATGAATGATGTGAAGATCACATAAACACCATGCATCCATATTATTTGCTACTCAAAGATTCAAGTATCCTGCCACATACCCTTAGAAAGAGGATGGTGACCAAACTCTTTCAAAAGTAACCAACTCAACCTTGCATCTTGCTGCCCGGTGTCATAAATTTGCAAGTATCTTACCAGATTCTTGCTCTCCATCCACGGCCGTTCATCCAACTGTGGGTGCCTCCCATCATGCTCAATCTTGGTACCCTTCCCATGAAGACTACCATCCTCCCAAATCAGATTTCTGTCTTTGCATTTCATGGGATTTTGAAATGCAAACTCCTCATTGACCAAATTGATCTCATAAGGATCCAAATAGGTGGTTAGAAAAAACCTCCCATCATGCTGTGTAGGGCTCAAGAAGTGTCCAACACAAACATGAGAGATGTTATCTATCCAAATATGGCCTCCATCATCTATCTATTTCCCCTTGAATCCATAAAGATCAAAGTGTGAGTAGGGAGGAGCCTCCTCAAACTGTTGAAGAACTCTGCACTCCATGATGTGTTGAAGTGCACCTCTAATGAAATCTCTCCATGAGATCTCCCTCTCATCAATAGTCCTCCAAAACCAATTAGGTCTTGGATCTGCTGAAATTAGAAGTTTCTCTTTGAGCTAAGAGGTGCTCATTGAGAAAGGGTCATCTAGAAAGGAGAAAGGGTTTCTCACTTCAAGATGTCTACTATCTTTCATCCTTCCCTTCAAGTCTTCAAACCCCAACCTCAAGTGTGATATGCAATCCAACAATGGCTCATGAGGATGATGGTTTGTTTCTTCCTTGAATGTTTCCATGTTGCACAGCATAGTGCAATCTTGCTGCTTTAGGTTAGCAATGTATGTTGATTCTTGGTCATTTAAATATGATTTTCCACAGTCCTCAAAAATATTTGCTAAAATAGAAAGTGGAACTTCATTCATACCTTTATGGAACTTTGGATCTCCTTGTATGGCTACAATAGTTCTTTCCTCCAATGAAATGGCTACCCCATTTGCAGATGCAGAAGACTGCTTTTCTAAGGCTGTGACAACACTGGTACAAGTCTCCTCCCATGGTGGTGTGGGATTTTTCTCCTCTGATCTTTCTCTATCAAAGGTTCTAATCAAACTTTGAGTGAACTCTACAAAAGTATTCACCGTTGCATGGCTCAAGTGGCTGAACCACCAAACATTGGCTTCACCCTCCAAGTGTAGCGCTGCAACTTCTTTGCCCAAGCTCTTGCTGTAGATGATCCATCATATGTAGGCAATAAAAACCTATTACCTTTGATGCCTCTTTTGTTGCAGGACCTGTTGAACCCTTAGTTAAACTGAGAGGGGGGGGGTGAATCAGTTTAACACATACATGGAATTTTAAAACTTTTCCCTTAAAAATTATTTACACCTTCATTTCATGATCAACTTAATATGTGAGCAATCTTAATTTGTGAGCAGCAAGTATCAAGTAGATTTGTTTATGTAACAAAAGTCTTAATATGTAAGCAACATGTATTAAGAAGATTAGATAAACAAATCAACACATAGACATCATGCATAGAGACACCAGATATAAGTGGAAACCCATAAAGGGAGAAAACCACATCTTATTATTGTTGTGATGCAAAGGCAAGCTCCAACTCACTCTCACCACTGATTTTCTATAGGCACCAACCTACAGGAGGCTCCTACCTCAATTCTGCTAGCTACAACTTGCAAGGAAGCTCCAACTCCCATCAATTTTCTGCAGGCACCAACCTACAGGAGGCTCCAACCTCAGTCAGCTACAACTGACATCTTATCAAGCTACAACTTGATGTGGAAGCACCAACTCCCATCTATTTTCTGCATGCACCAACCTATAGGAGGCTCCAACCTCAGTCAGCTACAAATGACATCTATCAAGCTACAACTTGATAGGGAAGCTCCAACTTCCTTACTCTTTCAAAAGGAAAACACTTGCTGATTTACCTTGGATATCAGCTCTGTTCTGTATCATCTTCACTGCTGTGCATCAGTATTCATATCTGCCTTATATCATATTTGCATCTTCTTGGATTCTATATCAACTCCATATTATTCTATGCTCTGCTCCTTCTTCTTCTCCTCTTCACTGCTTTATTTATGCATTCTCTAAATTCTCTGCATCTCGGTCTTATCCTCCTTCTTCTTATCTTTTCTGCCTCAATTCCGCATTCTTCAACCTCACACTCTCTAACCTCTTGCAGATTTCTTATTTTCTTCAACTTTCTTTAATTCTGCTGCACACAGTCTTCTTCTCTCACTCCTTTTCATCAACCTTATCCCCTTGGATATTACCCTATTTTATACAAAATAGCTTCATGGCTGTATGGCTATTTGTATTCTACTGGGAATTCGAAATGGACAGCCATGTCTCTTTTCCTTCTGCCTTCTCATATCTTTTATTTGCTCATTCAGAAAACATAATGGTAGGTGCTTATTTTAATATTACAGTGGGATATTTTTTCTCTTCCGGAGACTTTCCAATGCATCACAAACAATAAAAATCAATTAAAAAATTTACATTCAAATTACAATGCGAACTCCAGCTCAACTCATTTAGTCTTTTGGCTCGCTACGCGTTTGTATTTTCTTTGACTGTGTGTGTCTTTTCTGTGACTGTGTTTTATTTCTTTTCAGCCTGTTTTCTCTTTTGTCCTCTGCTGTGGTGTAATTTTTGCATACGTATAACTGTGCTTTTTATATCAGTGTATTTTATATAAATATGTAACAACTGGCGTTAATTCTGGGCAAATTCCACAACAAGTGTCTTGTTGATGTGGCGAGTTCCGCAAGTGGAACATACATACACCACAGCAATCGTTGTATGTTAACAATCGCAATTTACATTTGAATGTATTGACATTACAATGCTTATGTGAATACATAACAAATGCCCTTTCGGGCCCACTTTCCATGCTTTTCGATGCGATATATTACTCCTCGAATTTTTCCAATTGCGATTGATCGCAATCACAATTTCCATTTGAATCGCAATTGCAATCTTTTAATATATTGCTCCGATGTTCTGATGCAATTAGGCTAGATCTCAAATACACATTGATCACAGTTTATAAGCCCATCGGGTCCGGGCTTCAATCGCAATCGCAACTTTTAGTTGCATGTGATCCGCTGCTCCACTTTAACTTCGATGCGATTGACCACTGTTCACCGGAACTCAAAACATATATCAATCGTGATTTATAAACCCATCGGGTCCGGAACTCAATTGCAATCGCAACTTTCATTGAGATGTTCCGATGCGATTGACCACTGTTCACTGTTCTTTGCCGATGCGATTGGAACTCAAATACTTATTAATCATAGTTTATAAGCCCATCGGGTCCGGGCTTCAATCGCAATCGCAAGTTTTTTAATATATGTTCAGACGGTCTATTTCTTTCCGATGCGATTGGAACTGGAACTCAAGCTATATATGAGTTGTGATTTATATACCCATCGGGTCCAGACTTCCAATCGCAATCGCAACTCTTATATTCTCCGATGCGATCATCACTGTTCACCGCATTTTACCGATGCGATTGGAGATGGAATTCAAACACTTGTTAAACATGATTTATAGACCCATTGGGTCCAGAATTCCAATCGCAATCGCAAACCTTTTGTTGCATGTTCCGATGCCCTGCTTAAATCCGATGCGATTGGGAAGGGTCTCACCTTATATTACTTCGTTTCTTTATTTATAAAGTGCTCCACTTATATATATTTATGCTTTGACCTTTGTTTATATGATGCGCTGCACATATATGTAATGTGCTGCATATATGCTCCAGCGTGGGTTGCGATTCCCGGAGTGAGATTTATATATATATTTTGCTGCTGGGTTATACGATTCCCGGAATTTGTGTTTATATATATATATATATATATATATATATATATATATATATATATATGCCGCTTGGGTTAAGATTCCCAGAATTTATGTGCCTCTTCTATGTTAACGCCTCTGCCACTCGACCGCTTCACTACCTCTGTATTCGCTGCCTTTGTCTCCACTTCTCAACCGTTTCGCTGCCTCCATATTCGCTGCTTCTGTCTCCACTGCTCGACCGTTTCACTGTGCCTCTGTATTCGACTGTTATACTTTAGCAGTGTTCTTCCACCTGTCTCCTTTGCCCTGCTTTCTTTTCTTTTGTCTGTCGCTGTTCTGCTGTACTTTTCTTGTTTCTACTTCAGCGCTGCCTCCTTTGCCCATCTCTGTCTTTTCTGCCTCCATTGCCATGATAATGACTCTGCTTCTATATTCGCTGCTTCTGCCTCTGCCTTAGGTGCTTCTGCTGCTCGACCTCTGTACCTCTATTCTTTGCCTATCTCTGCATCTGTTGCCTTCTTTGCACTACATTTCTCAAGTTCAACTCTTTTGTACATTACGTTGCCTCTGCTTCTATTCACTATCTCTGCTTTGTCTGCTGCCTCAGTTCCTTATCTGCCTTACTTCTTTTGCTGCCTTGCTACCTCTCTGCTTCTTTGCTATCTCTGCTGCTCTCTTTTTTCTTCCTCTGCTCCTTGTTTGATGTTTCAGGTGCTCCTCTGTCATCTCCTTTTCCATCAATGACAACATTTCCAACAAGACCTCCTCTCTTCCTTCAACTAAATGAACTGCGGAAGAGATAGAGTCTCCTTGAAAGCTCTAGGTTGAGATTTGTACTCAAAAAGGTACTTACTTAGAATCAGATGATCCAAGTATCTTCCATGCTCATTGTCTTCTTCTTGATGAGAATAGGAAGTGCATGGTCCTTCCTTCTCTATTTTCTCATCCTCCTTGGGGAGGTTCTTCATGGATCTGAAGAATGATGAGACAAAACCCATCCTCTCCAATATTCTGATCTTCTTCTATCTTCTTTGGCTGAAACTCACAAGCTGAGCCAAGACTATGCTTTGATACCACTGTAATATCCCAAAATAGGAAATTTCTACAACAATAAGAATATATTAAGATATTCTAAAGTGGGAGATTCAACAATGTAAAACACATATTGGAGTAGCAGCGTTATATCAATACACAAATCATGAGAAGATCCAAATAGCCATGAAATTGATCTTATAGCAGCAAATGTGATCACTCAAGCCAGGCAATGCAATCCTCAATAGAACATGTACAAGAAGATGAGGAACACTGCTACATATAGAAAGCCCAAGGCTATGACTGCGCAGTTTATAGGAGGCACTACCATAGAAATAATATCAATACAAAGATATGGCAATGTAGGGCTCAAATAATGTGGGGAGCAAATTTCTAACCCCTGAAAAACAATATCAAGTCAGTCCTAGAAGGATTGGCTGAAATATACAAAATGGCAAAAATGCCGGAGTAGCAGCTGCAACTCAAGAACTAGATGGAGATGGTTGTATATGATGCACAAGCTGATAGATCTCCTCCAATGGATTTTCCAAGTGAAAGGTTGATCCCAACACTGAAGATACGACCCTCCAAATAATACTGCAAACCCTCACTGCAGATACACACTGAAAATAACACAGTCTAAGAGAGGGACTGCGCTGTAGATCATGGAAATGGTTGGCCTGGTGCCAAAGATGATGGGAATCAGCTCAAATTATCCCTCATTGATCCTCCATGGAAAGAAGACTTCCTCCTCTGAAAAATAAGCACAGGAAGTGGTGTTCAGTAACCTCCACTGCAACACCTTGCAACACAACTCAACTCTAAATAGAAACTGCGCTGTAGATGAAGGAGGATGCTTGGCCTAAAGCCTGAATGTGGAGAAATGAAGAGAATCTCCTTCAAGAGGCCTCTCTTGGAAGGATAAGGAATTCCTAAACATGAATGCATTATGCTAAGCAGCACTGCAACTCTGCTAAACAACAGGAGAATGTGCAAAGTCTAAACAGACAATGAAATCAATAATCAATAGCATGAATAACAATGGATGCCTTGCCCTCCTTTTAAACAAGTGAAAGCCCTCTCTCCATGGGTCCCACTCATTAGGGTCTCCTCCACCAAATAACCCTCTTCCCATTCATACTACACTGTCTATCAAAGTGTTCTCCAGCTCCTATCCCAGTGCTGTTGACTTGGTCAAACTTGACCTTGTCTCCATGCAAATGTCCTCTTTCACACTTGAGGGTGTGAAATCCATCTCCAATGATGATCACCTTTCATAACATGAGGGATTTTATTCATGTTTTTATTATGCATGGGCCTCCTTACCTAATCATTCGTCTCCTAAGTGAAATCAACAAAATTTAATATTCCAATTTTCTGCATGAAAATTTTGGAATATTACATAAAAACCACTCCGTTGCCCTTATATTCTGTATTCCCACCCAACTTCCATCCTTCCTTTTCTCATAGATCTTGGTAACTATACCTTCTTTGGTAACTAAGCCTAATTTTCTCACTAAGGAAGAGAGAAGTGAATTGTATTTTCGCTACTGCTCGAAGTGAGAATAAGCTTATCCACCCGAGCTAACAACTCCCAACATTACTAGCCCTTTGAAAATATGTATGGGAGCAGCTTAGCGCTTCCACGGGCGTGAAACTTTATCCAAAACCCCTCCAACCACGAATACTAGGACTCACTGCCTAAACATTGGTATAGAAGCCTAAAGAATCGGTCTCAGTGACAAGATGATATAATGAGGAGAAGACCGATATGAAGCATTAGTGTGAGTATTAGTTTAGTGTGAGTGACTAAATCATATATAATGAGGAGAAGACCGCGTGAAGGGGTCTCCTAGCTCATGGTGGTGGGTGGTGGGGAAATGTCATGCAATATCATGGTGGTGGGTGAGTGTCTCGCTCATGGTCTCATGCTCTCAATGAGATGGACGACAACTTATTGAATATAAATGAATCTATTTCCTGAGCTTGGACTAGTGATGGCTTGGACTCGTGATGGCATGTGTAAGAGCTTGGAATAAGGAGCTTGTACTCGTGATTCCTTGTACACATGATTGTTTGTACTCATTTCATGACTTTCACTCTCATGGCTTTGACTCGAAGCTACTTCTGGTAGGTAAACTAGCTATTCTCAGAGCTTGTACTCGGAGTAGGAGATTCCAGGAATGAAATCACTACAGACAGGGGAGATGGTAACTATGGAAGGAACTAAATCACTAGAGTGCCTATGGGAAGGAGAAAAATTTTGACCTAAACATACATATGCTAGGGAAGGAGAACAATGATAGAAAATGACTCTCATTTGTGCATCGAAGTTAGGTGATTCAATGGTGTGATCACGTTCATTGGGGCGATCATGTTCATTCGCCCAACACCCAAGCCAACAAGTGATGCCATATTTCATGCCCCAACCTAAGGGATAACTTCACAAATACACGATTTTTCCTCTCTTATAAATTCCCAAATAAGTAATATAGGTAGAAAAAAATTATTATTTTCTTTGGTTGGTAACGTTCTTTGGTTGGCGATATAGATGTGATCTAGTTAGGTGAGAAATTCCCCAATGTTCAGGGTGAGCCAGTCAAACTCTCAACTAAAGGGACAAAGTCACTCACTATTCATATGGTGAAGGCCGCTATCGCCGCCATAGAGAGGTAGAGGTGTGGGAGAGGGAAGGGATAGGTGTGCAGGCAGACTCGACCAACAAGAGACGGGTAGAGGGAAAGGTGCACAAGAAGGCTATCAATAGTGGGAGATGATAAGCACCTATTGTGATCCAATGAATAACCAAATTGATCATCCAATGTTCTCTCCTATGTTCATGTTACTACTATGGTTTTGGCCAAAGGCGTCAGCACCAACAATATCAAAGTCAGTAGGACAACCTGGTGATTCACCATAGGATCCGGTTCCCAAACTAGAAGCAAAGGCACCTAAGACAGTTGCAGGAAAAGTAAAGGAACCAACAGTTGTTTCTGTAGATGAAGCGTAAGACGCAACATCACCTATTGAACCATATCTAGCTACAGATATAGGTGCAGAGTAAGAATCAATGGTTTCACCCACCTGCAAAGGCAAAGGCATGGGTAAAGGTATCGAAATTCCTTCCAGATTGAGATCTAGCTCTTTCTATTATTTCTAACCCAGATGTGGATCTAGTAGCAGTGGCTTTGAGTGATTCAGTTCCTTATGACCGTAAGCATGACCCAGTTTCTGATTTTCATGATCGAGATAAAGGAGCATATCTACATGCATCCATCGATTATGTTTATTCTGTTCAAGCAGCAGGAGTAGTTGCTTAAGCTGTTGATGGAGAAAAATTTTATATGGGTGATTATGGGTGGACTATATAGGTTGTGGAACCTTCCGTCCTTAGATCCGAACAATATTTATTCCAATCCTTATTTAGATTAGTTGGTTATGTTGTTGATGGAGTAGTTGATTGAGCAGTGGTGGATTCAGTTATTGACTCAGCAGAAGTAGATCTAACAGCAGGAGAAGTAGAAAGACCAGCACCTATCAATTATGCCATTTAAGTAGCACCTAGAGCAGTACCTAGAGAAAATACTGTAGAGGCATGAGCAATAGTAGATATAGGAGCATCAAAGGGATGTGACTAGTCTAATATCTGGCTATGCTCAGCTGCTATGACCACCTTCTGGCAATGTGATAGGCTATCGGCAATGACCTACCTTCTGTAAATGATCAACTATGGGTAATTTCCTTCTGTGTATGATTGGCTATGTATGGGAATATTCCTTGAGGTGCTATATGAGTATGTCTTCTATCATGCTCAAACGATGAACATATGTAAGCTTTGTAATTCATTTATTCCATCCATTTGAGATAGGAACCTTGTGTTCCGTAGCAGTCAGTTAGTGGTATAGTGGAACTTACTCTCTCAGGTAAGGTGTCTCGATAGGGTCCTTAACTTCTCTCAGGTATGGTGGAATTGGCAGACTGGGCGGGTGATTTCCTTACTGGTCAGAGTTACTGTGATTTACGTGTACTGGGACTGGGCGTACTGGGTGAACAGTTAGCTCTAGGCTCAAGCAGGCAGCAAGAAGTGGGTAGGTTAACTATGGACTTGATGTTTTCATATCCCTAGGTATTATTAGCATAAGTAATCAAGAAACATCCCTTCGGCAAGCGACAAGTTGGATCGATCAACAGTTATTTGCTACCCGTCTATTTCTCTAAGGGGTGCACATCAAGAACAGCCCCTTAGCAAAGTTCAATTATTCTTGCTCCCATAACTTCGGGGTGGAAGGCCACCCATAACCCTCCTTACTGAGCATTCAATTAAGAAAGTAAAGGGTAAAAGGTATCATCAGCAGGCGAGCATAAATATCAAAGAGGCGGGTAGTTTAACTGCTTTCGGTGCCCGTCCCTAGTCCCTGTTGCTGTGTTCGTGGCCCTGGTATGGGGACTAATCCTCTTCATTGATCGGTTGGCTCTGATATGGGGAAGAATCCCGCTCCATCTCCTGCTTCTCCTCATCAATCCAATCAATCAATAAATCTTTCAATCTCAAAATCAATCGATGCTGTTCTTTCTTGTCAATCTAAGCGTTAAGCCACCCACATCCATTATTAGGAATACATCATATATATTGGCTTCTGTTCGTCTAGTGCACTACCGCACGACAAGTAAAAAGGAAAGTAATAACTAATCTTAAGATCATCTAACTAAGATTATAAAAGGGTATTAAAGATCTTCTAGATATGGTAATAAAGGTCAAGGAGAGCTTAATAGAGGGAGTAAGAGATGAGGAGTGTAGGTGGAAGGGTAGAGGGAAGAAGGAGTAAGAAGGAAGAATATAGAGAGAAGGAGGCTAAGGAACAAACAGAAGGTCTAACCACTGTATCAAAGAGTTAGGTTAGCTTCTCGTATGTCCCTTACTACAGAGCCCCTAGTTATGGTCCTAAATTTCTGGCCTTTAGTTCTGGCCCTTATTACTTGGTCCTGGTTCTTTTTGGCCCATCCACCCCCAGGAAAGGAGAACAACAAATAGAAGTTCAGTTCAGGTAACTATTCACTCATCTGGATGGTAGGCAACTTAATATTGCTCCATTAGCTTGACTAGTTAGGGAGGAGGGAGTTCACCCCCGGGAGGGAATGTTTGACCTCACCTTATACTAATAGAGTTAACAACAATATGAGGTGGTTAATAAATGCTTGCCTCTCACCCTTCAGGTTAACAAATCTAGTAGGGGATCAGGCAACAAAGTTGGAAGGAACGAAGTCTGCACTGAACCTGATCCTCCAATCAACAGGGTATGTTATGAAGTTCATGGAGAATGGAAGGAAAAGACAGAACCATCATCCATCTTCACTTTGTTGTCTGAAGACGCTAAGGAAACAATAGTGATTGTGAAAAATTCCTTCAAAAGGAAGGCATGGGGTGATAAATAAAAGGAGAAGATTTGAAAGAATATCCTTCATGGGAGGAGTGAGAAACTAAAATATCATAAGTAATTTATTTCATAGAGGGGGAAATATGCAAACCTAAGTTTCTTAGTTGGGTAGAACTATCTACCCTATGTTGAATAAGAAGCTTGTGTTCCACACTGCGCAAATAGAAAAATCATAGCCTTCTCCTCCTCCTATCATCCATTGATGGGTAGCTTCTTTTGTGTCAGTTGGAAACTTGGTTTCCCTCATATCTCTCATCCAACCCCAGCTGCCTTACTCCTGAGGTGCAAGAATACAAAACAAGTCATCTATTCTTTTCTTGCCTCACATGTAGGCTTAATCTCGTTCGTCTATTGTCAACTTGAACTCAATCAATATATCGTCTTATGGAGAACATGGGGAACTCACATAGCTGCTCGTTCAATGCATTCCCCTACCCCACCCACAAGCTCTTAAACTCAATCTAGCAAAACGTCTAGCCATTGTTTCTTCATATGGCGATGGGGTACATGTCCTTCCTCTCTCCCTCTTGGGTCTGTAGGAACAATGGGAGAATTATCTCTCATTATGGGTAACTTCTATCTCTCAGTTATGGATTAACAATGGGTTTTTGTCTCCCTCATTGGGAAGTAAGTACTTTTTGTCTGTGGTAAGAAATTCTATGTGGTAAGGGAACTTCTCTTTCAACCATTGATGTGGTCCTTTTTCTCTCACCTGTTGGGAACATTGGGTCCTTCTATCTTGTCTCTTGGGAAATTTTAATGGGTGGATGGTGAGTGGGTGGGTTATTAGCCAAGGAATGGAGTAGCATGCTCCTGCGGGGGATGGTTGGTGGTCCCAAGAAGCTTGGTTTCTCTTTAGGCAGGTAGAGATCATACATAACTTAAGATTTAACTTCCGGATGGCCTTGGTCCTCCATCAAATAACCTCATTGGATGGGATGGATGGGTTTCATACCATACCTAGAATATGCCTTTATTACACTTGCTTAAATCATGCTTTGTTAGTATGGCACTATATTAAACCTTTCGTGCCTTACCTTTGTTTTGTTATGGATGCCCCAACCTAGTCCTTCAGCCATAAATACTTATTTGTAGGGACAGCCAGAGCAGCACTTATAACCTAGCCTTTACCTTTAACTCTTAACAATTACCCACCTTCAGACCTATATTCCCTATACCAATTGCTCTATGAATGTCTTACCAGGTACAACTATATACTTACTTATATGGGATGGGAGCGATGGCATGAAACAACTTCACCCTTATCTTAGTGCCTTCACCTAACAACCTATGGAGGGAGTGGTGTCCAACACAGTGATGAAGCCAGCCAGAAATATAAGTATAGTAATATGGCATGCTAGTCACCCTTTACTAACGAGCATGCTATCCACCTAGTTCTATCCTTTAATCTTACTACACCCTTAAACCCACTGGTGATTATTTAGTGAGTGCCACCTACCCTTACCCAACACCACCTACCTTCAACCAGGAATAATGATCAATAGCTACGACACTAGGATTTTGACTCTTTACCCTACCTTATTATACTAGGTACCAGATATTACCTTATGGTTTGGCCGAGCCTTGATGATACTCTAAATCCAATTAACCTACTGCAAGGAATGAATAGACCTACCTTTATTTTCATGCTTTCACCTTCTAGTTCTCCATCTGATGACCTAGCCTATTCTCCCTATGCCACCTTTATTCAATTCCTTCATGGCTACTGCACCAAACCTTATATTTACTTCAAATTCCTCACCCAAACTTACTACGAGAATTGGATTGGATGGAAGGAAGGGCTTCACATAGAGCTATTGGACAACGGGTGGGGCGGGCGTTCCACACTAGCTAACACTTTCTTTAAGAATTCTTATTTGGGTAGTACATACCTAGGTACCGGCCTTGCCTTATGAGATGATATGTTATGTGCTTAGGTACATAATTAGACCATTTGTGTTCCCTTTTTCTGCCTACTGCATGAATGAATGCCAGCTGGGCAGCTACCCATAGTTGTGTTTACAAACAACCCTTTTGGATTTACTACAATCTTAATACTTTTCTTTTATGGGGGTCGAAACTTCACTTAGACCATTTATATTTACTTATTCAGCCTACCAATAGTCAGTGCGATTCTAACGAAATTTTTTTCCACCCACCCTTTCAATAAACATAGACCAGGCTCACAGACCTAAACTTTGAGATTTGAAGGGAGGCACAAAGTAGGTACTTAGATCAGTCATATTCTCTTTCTCAGCCTACTTTATTAATGTTTGTGTGCAACCTGCTGCTAACAAAAACTTGTCATCTTTATGATTTTCCACCCTTTCTATATCGGCTAATTACCTACTGAACTTAGAGTATGGGCCTTCACATAGAGAGAGCATTGTTGAATGGGAGGGACAGGTGTTTGAAAACACTTGCTTGAGGAATGAAATGTTGCTAGGCACTTTCACCTTTTCTTGTACTCCTTTACCCTACCTTGATTTACGGTTACCACACCACCCAACCCACTTTAATAACTGGAATACCTCACCCAAATTACTGATAATGCCCCATCGTAGTGCTTCAGGCAGGAATATAGTACTAGAACTATCATGCCTCTTGTTGGGTGGCTGGGCTGCCCAGATACTTGTTATTAATTCAGATAGCCTAGGATGCACAAGCAAGCTCGACCATGAGGGAGAGGACCTTTAGATTCTTACTTGCCTGAACCTTTTGGTTTACCTACTACAACGTTCAGAACTATACCTTTATCACTTGATGAATGAAGCACTTAGGAGGTACCGCTATAGATAGATTGACTTCCTCCGGGCAGGATGGGATGGGATGATCCAAACTCACCCTTATCTTACTGCCTTCACACTAAGAAATAAATGGAGTGCTTCCCTCCTCTCTTAGCCTTCCTTCTCTTATAATTCAGTCTTAAGGTAGTCAGCCCCCCGAGGAGGTCCTATGACTTATCTAACAAATGCTTCTCCTTGGCAAGTATTTGCCATTTTCACTTCAATTAAGTTATAGAAAATTGGTGTGATCACTGAAATGTAGCAGCCCAACATAGATGGTCAATTTAGTAATAGTATGCTGGAACCTGAGAAACCATTGGATTTGGAGGATATTCACCTAAAATTGGAATAGGCATATTGGGTGGGCACTGAACTTGTAGGAATTTCGCTAGTGAAAGGGTGGGTGTATAGGGATTGTAATTGTTAGAGTGCTCACGGGACTGTGTCAAAGCAGCCAGGTGGGAAATTCCAGAGTGAAAGGGTGGCGTATCAAGATGTAAAGTAACTATTCATCAACTAATCAACTTTTTGAATAGGACCCTATGACCTTCTTTATCTTACTAGAGCTTATAGACTAACCAGAGGTTCTGGAAAAGGGTGTGAGTAGGTTCATTGGATTAGGCCACTGGATTAGTCCTAACCTAGTAGATTAGTGCCCTGTGTATTAGGCCCCTTACCTGTGAATTAGTCCCATACCTGTGCCTCGTAATTGTACTCCTCCCTGTGAAGTAGTCCCCTTCCTTCAATTAGTCCCCATCGATTAGCTCTATGTGTTGCTCTACTGCGACTTTTTCTATGTGTAGATCAATGTGTGATTCATCAATGTGAGGTGCTCTATGCTATGTGAAGTAGGAACCATTGTCCGATATGTTCAACCCTATAGGTTCTAGGTAGGTATGTGGGTTCTGTTAGTATGTTTCTGAAATGGGATTAATGAAAGGGTACTAAGAATCCTGGCTTTTGGAAATGGAAACTAGCTATGATGGGGACTATTACAAGGGACTCTCGGTAATGGCAAAGCATATTTGAATAGCGTAGTCGCTCCAAGCAGCTGAGTATCCAAGACATAGTTTATTAGTCGAGCAACCCATGAGCCCAATCCGAGTATCCAAGCCAAGTATAACAACCCAGTAGATTAGCTTGAACCATCAACACGAGTAGCATAAGGTGGTCACAGCAGTGTCCATTCCATTCCAAGATCTATACCCAGTACTAGTAGACCCATATCTAGTAGCTTATAATCATAGTAAAATCCATAAGCTAAGATAACATCAAATATAGAACCAGATGCATAAGAACCTACAAAACCTACATAAGCAAAAGTAGTAGTGGATCCGGTCGATTCGGCTGAAGCACCAGTTGAATGCCCCATAGCATAGCTAGGTCCAAATATGAGATGTCCATATCCAATTACAGATCCATTACGAGCACGAGCAGTTCCATATACTCCAGCAGCAGTTGATGTCAGTGAAGCATATTTTTCCATTGATTCGGTTGGTTAAGGAGAAAAATATGCTGATCTCTTCTAATATGATGCACCCGATGCTCTTGATCGATACCCAAAATCATCCCTTCCAAATTTATATACATGGTCATAGCCTATAGTAGCGAATACTGAGTCATAGCCTAAAAGAGTAGTTCCAAGCCCAACATGAAGCTAATCCCGTTTGACCCAATGAACCTGAAGCTTGAGCCTTAAACCTTTATTGGGCCTTGAACCCCTTTAATCCTGTAACCTTATTTATTATTAAACAAGATCATTTCAAAATTTGGAAAAAGGTGGAAGATTATCATGAGCACAAATATCCTGAAAAAAGGAATCTCGGAAGGGAGAAGTCCATTCAACACAATGGACACCAACTCTTCATCCTCTACTTTAGTCCCAATAAACCCAAATTTAGCCCTAAAATCATTGGCCCTAGAGATGTAGCTCACTGTGGCATCTGTCTTATTCATGTGAGTAGATGAAAGTTGGTTTCTAAAGAGCATATATCTATAAACACTAGAGTTTTGAAACAATATAACCAAAGCATAGAATATCTCCTTACCTGATTCCTTCTAAGCAACATGAGATATGAAGTGATCCTTCACAGAATCAATGACAATTCTATTTTCCTTGGCCTCCTTCTTCCGATGACCAACCAACTATGCTGGATCAGTAGGTTTCGGTATCATTATAAAAATATGCTTCCATACCCCAGCTTCCTCCATCAGTATCTGTAACCTAAGCTTCCATCCAATAAGGTCAATAAAGAACACTGCTATAGCAGCTGTGATAGGAGAAGAATACGCGATAGCAATATGTATTATCTGGGTGCATACCTAAGCTACAACAAAGTTTCCACTTGCGATCCGAACAATTGAAGAGTCAGTAACAAGCTACACCAAGTTATCATAAGTCGTGTAGAAAAATTAGCTGGTATATGTTGTTTCACTATTCATTCATAGGTGGAAGCAGCCAAGATACGCTTACTCAGTGCGGCGAACCACCAATAGCTAGCTGCGGTAGTAGGAATAATAGCACTGGAGATCCTAGTGATCGATAGGGATTTAGTGAATTTCATTTTTGGTGAGAAATGATTGTAGGGTTCACGCTTATACCTGGAATTTCCTTTTTCAGTTGTGTAAACCCAACTAATCTATGTGTGTATAAGTGTAAGGGACTTGGTTTGGTTTGATTCCAAATAGGGCACTCGCTCTTCATAAATATAACTATTAAGGTTCTTCCTATGAATAGGGCTAAGATGACTAACCACCTAGTAAGTACACCCAGTAAGCACACCAAGGAAGATGGAATCTCTATTCGTTCAAGTCATCCAATAAAGCACATATCACAAGGAATATATAGCAATAGTTTAGTTCCTAAATTAGGTGAATCTTAGACTTTAACCATTCTTGATTGGAATGACCCGCTAATCCTAAGTGACCAGAGAATGACCACAAATGCCCATCTTGAATCAACCTTTGAAACCTTCCACCTGCACTAATACCAATGTCAATTTTGACATGTGGCCCCAAGTCTTATTAAGTGAAGCTCATGTGGTCGGTGGTTACTTCCATCACATTACCGATGGAGTTGCTTGAAAGACCACTTTGATTGGTGAATCGTCGGCTTTGCGTGCGCATTAATCCATCGTTCCGTCCAGCTCCAGTTTCCCCATGTGAGTAGTAGATCGCTCGTTACAACCCTTTATTTATAAAATAATTGTTTTTGGGTCTTAAAACTGAGTTATTTACAACAATACCTTACCCACCTTTGCCCTCAATTTGGTCCTCCAAAAATAGCGATTTTGGCCTAGTTTATGCCCTATATATTGCGCTTTGCCTTGGTAACTTTTAGGACATATTTTATTACTTATTAAAGGTAATTTATTACTGAATAATACTGCTTTAGATGTATTCTATACATTTATACTGCTGGTTATTACATTGAACAAGTGGATGGTTTAACTAGTTTTACTTGTTTTGAGCTATTTCATTCATAAATCACCGATTATATCTCTTCTTTATTACTGCTTATATATTTTATGCTTTGCTGGTTTATTTATTCATTTATTACAACAGTTACATGTGCTTAATCAAATATGAAGTAAAGGGAAAGATCCATACTTGTGTGTCAACTCTAAGCTCTTTGAAGCTTCCCTTGATTCCCATTGACCATATTTTACCCTTAGAATTGTTTCTCCATAATATCAAGTGCAAAACACTTCATGTACATACTCAGAACCCTAGTTCCAAGGTTGAGAACTTGAGGTACACTCTGAATCTTGTGTTGGAACATTGGACACCCACCAGGGTTGGACTTCTTCAATCCAAAGCGAGGTAAGATCTTGCTAAGGTGACTGTGGCGAGACTTCCAAAGTTTCCCAAAGTTAGGCCCCTCGTGAGACTTACACCTTGAGGTGCTAATTTTTCTGGTAGCATCATCCACTACACAAGAATTTGCATCAATTCCTCATGTAAAAAACTACAATAACTCACATATGCACTAGAAGGATCCAAATCTTCATTTTTAGGGGGACTTATCTCTCATCCAAACATGAGAATGAAATGAGGAGGAGCTATCCTTTTATAGGAGAGGTGCTCAACTACCTCAAAAAGAAAATAATTATAAAGTCCACTAAAAAGCCCCAAAACTAGGAGGGTGGACATCTTCCAACAAACAAGGAGAAAATAATAGTACATGGTCTACTATAACACATAAATTATAAATCAAATAACCCTCTAAAGGAGGGCTCCCTGTCCACATCATCCAGAGAACTCCATGAACAAGGTTAATTATGATGATGTAGCCTTCAAAGGCCCTCCAAGATTAGGTGCTCTCTCTCCAAGTGGGGGTGGAAGGCTAATAGTTTAACCAAAAACCATCATCCAATACCATCAACTAACCCAAATCACTATCCAAAACCATTAGTCAGGGAAAAACCACCATCAAACACCATGTGCCAAATGCGAAATTAGGTCCACACGTGTGGAAGATGAAGAATCTCTTCCTCATATCAAGGGGTACATGTGGATTAGAAAACTCATAACTCCACCCATAAACCAATACAATGCTCCAAGATGTGCCACATCACTTGAAGCATTACCCACATGTGTCCTCCAAATATGCCAAAATGTCAATGGTACCCCACGTGTGGTCTTAAGAAATAGCAAACCGTGGAGGGATCATGCCCAATCATACTATGCCTCCAAATAAGATCATGCCACCTCAATGTAACATATGCCAAGTGTTCATTAGGTCAGGTTCAAACATAGGTTATATATTTATAAATCTAGGAGTAAGCTCAAGTTCAAATCCAAGCCAAGGCACATAAGTCTTCAAGAAGTTATCCTCAAGCTAGATGCTAGCCCTTCTTAGAATATACCTCCAATCCCTGTTAAACGTATAAGGGAGGCATTCAACTAAGGTAATCCTTTGAAGAAATAGGAATAGGTCTACTATACACAAAGCAAAGATTGGTTACAAGAAGCTAGGGTTGAGGTGTGTGCCCAACTCGCCTTCTTCTCACATGCCAAGGTCACTAGAGATGCACCTATCCAAGTGAAATAAAATGTGAAATTTTCCTTTTTATTTATTCTATAACTTCCCAGAGATCGTTGTGCCTTCAAACAGAAGATGAGGGTTAGGTTCAAACTATTTTATTTTATATTCCATGACAGAAGAACCCCAGAATGGCTTGATGATGGCTTGTGTACTATGCTAGTAGGTGTTGAAGCTATAATAAGGTTAGCAGGCCGCTCCTTCAGAATTAAGACCACAAAAATGCTTACAAGTGGTGCCCATACTGCTACTTCCAGACTTCGATCTTTTACCAATGTTGTTACTAGGTGATGGGATTTGTCTCTGCAGTCATAAACATTCCAGTGCATACGTATGTCTGATGGTACAACTGTTCATAAGGATTCCCTAACCGATGTTAGTAACACTCAGAAATTAGGCCTTTTGTATGCTGAGATTGATCCCCTTTTGTATTGTGTCTGCAGGCTGGGAAATAACAAACAGAACCCTCCTTGCCTCCTATGAAGGGCAAGAACTATCAGACTAAACTCCCCTTAACCCCAAAGTCACTAAAGAAAAGCCAAGAAGCGTAATTACATATATAATATATGCATTGTCTACTAAAGCATAATTACATATATAATGAATGATTGGAAGAAATGGACTTTGAAATAATTCCTTCATTTTAGATCAGTCCTTCGTGATTGATCGATTGATGAGATTTTGGTAAAGAATCAGTAGAGGGGCGAGAAGCAACCGAGCCGCTCTTTCAATCAATTATTTTATAAATTATTTGATAGCGTAATTACATATATATAATGAGCGTCATTCAATATATAAATAATGACTAACGAATACGGGTCAAGGGGAAAGTCAAAGTGCCTTGGTTAGTGAAACACGCTACCCAAAGGTATTCCTACGGTGAATCGGTCACTGGTGTGTTACTACATGGCTACTATTCTTGAACCCTTCGACTCACACCGTAATGACCAATGAAGTGTAACCTTTTGAGCATTGGACAACTCATTCAGAAAGGCTACAATGTATTCTTTTAAGATGATGTTTGTATCATCATGGACATACCACCAAGAAAGCAAAGAATAGCATAAGTGAAGATGACAAGAAACAAAATAGAGTACAAGTACCGTGAGGGAAAGGTTAAAAGAACCCTAGGATGAGGTAGCGAAATCTCGACTAAAGGGAGAGGAACTTGCTTTAGTTTCTCGACCAATGGAGAGGATGCCCTTGGTAGGGCTCGACCAACGGGAGAGGATGCCCCCGGCAGGGCTCGACCAATGGGAGAGGAATTGGAAGATTTAGTTACTTATTTTATTTAGGGGGCCATGGGGGAAGGACGTAGAAATAAATTGACCAAGAAGCAAGAGCAGCGCCAATGTAATATTCCCAAATGGGAAAATCAGCAATACATGCACATAAAACACATTTTTCAGGATTTTATGCATTAACAGATGAATGCAGCCCATGGATCCATTATATCTAACATTATAACAACCAAATTTGAAAGTAAATCAGAAACAAATCATTATAGCCTAGTTAAATAGGCCTCCCATGCTCAAAACAACCCAAAAACACTGAAACCCCAAGACTACTACAACACAAAATTACTGCAGAAAGTGACATCACAGTTATTTGAGGGTTTATGCTCAGAAATATCTATAGACAACATATTTGATTATTTATTAATCAATAGAGCACAAAAACTGAGATCTAGTCTCTTTTACATAGATCCAAGATGACTCGGCAAGGGTTTCTTGACAAACATGAGATACATGAAGTATTTGCTGTAGATCTATGTATGAATCATGATATATGGCTAAATAATTGCATAAATATGGCTGATCATTCAAATAAATGGATGTATCTCCTACTACTAGCTTTCCGGGGAAAAGGATGATCCTCCTCCTGGGAAACTAGCTCATAAAACAAGGGATTAATCCCTCCCACTGCAACACCCTAAGAAATAACGCAGTTTCTGCAAGGGACTGCACTGTTTCTAAAGGTGATTTATTTGCCTAACACTAGATAGTGGAAAATGTAGCACAAGATGCACCTCTTAGATCCCTTAAACAAGTTCTCCAAGAAGAAATGGTGAATTCTCGCCTGAGAAAACCCTTGCACTAAATAGTGAAACAAACTTAGATAAACAACCAAAAAATGCAATAAGAATAAAAAGACTACATTCAAAATAAAATATTCAATCCTCCCCCATATGGTTTCCATTCCCTCCATTATATAGTTGATGAGCTTCCTCACCATGGGTCCCACCCATTCATGAGGTTACTTCCACGAAAAGGTTCCTCCTCTAAAATTACGTTGTCTCCATTAGTCCCACTCTTCTATTTACAACGTTGTTTGATTTAGTCAACCATGACTTAGTCTCCATGAATTTTCTCCATTCACACCCAAGGTGTCTTTATTATGACTAGCTAGATTGATATTCATTCACACTGAGCTGTCTTTATTTATGATCCACTCCTCACATATTAATGCTATTGACTTGGTCAAACTTGACCTTGTTCACACAATTAGACCTTGTTCACACATGAGGATGTTTGATATAGTTATTAACATGATCTATTTTCACATTAAGAGGGATTTTATGCTTACTTAAGCAACTTATGGGCCTCCTTACCCATTTATTCATCTAACTAAATATTAAGAGAAAAATTAATATCCCTATTAGCTGCATGCTAATTTAGGAATATTACAGTCTTCCCCTCCCAAATGTTTCTTGTCCTCAAGAAACTGCAAGGGTGCTGAAAAATCTTCCCTTCTCCTCTTGGGGCATCCATATCCAATAGTCTCTACCATTGCTTCAGATATTCTGCAACAATTCTGTCTCCCAATTTTTCCTCCCAAGTGTGTAAGTTGGCCTTTGGTGGATCAACCAAATGGCTCTCATCATGAAAGAATGGAAGGTCTATATGGAAACCTTCTTGTTGTTCAATGGCCTCCTCAAGGTAGAGATGATGATAATCATGAGGGACTTCATTCCAAATGAAATAATCCCATCTCCATGCTATCATCCAAATGAAATGAATCACCTCCCAGCTTGGTAATTCATACAAAAGCTCCTCCCAATTTATCATGAGAGGCATGTCCCAAGTGCTCCAAACAATCATATGGCCTACCTCAGAAAGAAACAAGTGATCTACTATAGCGGCCATATAATCTCCCATGCTCCCCTTGAAGCATGTAGTGCAAAAGGTGTGGGAAATTTCATTCCCCAAGGACACATCCAACCAATGTGTCTCTCCTCCAACCATGTTCCCAACAAAGATAACAACATATTCAACATATGGGATCATAAATAAAGTCATGCTAGCTTCCATATGCAATAAAGGAGAAGGAAAATGGTCCCTCATGTGCAACCAACGCAATTTTACTCCTAAATTATATAGGATATGACATAACAAGTGTTTCTCCCACCACTTGTTTTTTGCCCCATTCTTCTTGCATGCTTGGAGAAGGTGTATGATGATTGGTGTTAATGAAGCACACTATGAAGAATACAACATCTCCCCAAAATATTTTAGGGAATGGTCAACATCTCCATTGCTCATGGCCCCAAGTAGCCCATGAAGCCCATAAGAAAAGGTGCCCCCTCTTGGAGCAATGCCCTGTACATGAGTGTTAAGAAAATACATCATGATGTTCATAAATGCAATTATTACTATACACTTGATTTGAATCAGTGAGGTAGCTCATGGATGAGCTCCTTCTCACACCCAATGAATAAGGAGGTGTCAACGATAACTCTTCCCAAGATCTATGTTCCTCCTTAACCAAAAAATAATCTATGCACTTTCTCATGTGATAGTCCATCTCCTTTTTGAAATCTTCCAGCATGAATCCCTCTAGGATGGTACGATATGCTTTAATAAATCCAATGGGTTTAGAAACCAAGATCTCATAGGCTGCATTAAGTAGTTTATCCTTGAGCTTGGAATCTCTAGTCAAATAGATCCTATCATGGGAATAAATGACCCCATCAACCACTTTATACCTCCTATCCATCACCTTCCCATCAAGAACCTTACATGTGAAGAGGTTCTTGGAATATTCCATCAAGAGTTGGGACTCCAAATATGGATCTAGGCTTCCCAACAATGACAGTGCTGTAGAAATCTGAAATGCGGCTCCTGTCATAACATGGCTCTCCTCTTTAACATGCTTGATGCCAAAGTCACATGGTGGAGTACCATCACTTATATTTTGCTACCTCTCTTGCAGCTGATCTTGCTCAAGACAAGATTGAAGTAGATGGAAGTCAACCTCCCCCTGGAAAGTTTTTTCCTTCCAAAACTTCCTTAATTTGGCCCATGCATGCAAGAATGTTGATATCCTCTTGTTATGTTCAGAAATATTTCTTGTGTGTGAAAACATCATTGGCTGCTCAAAATATATGGAGTGGGAATTTGATATCATGCTCATGTCATCATAGATTTCTGAATCCTCTTTTTCCATCACAAATAGCTGAATGGGAGATAGCAATGTCCATTTCATAAAATTGCTTACCTCTCCTTTGATCCCATCAAATATTCTCTGCGTTGTGCTAGATTCTCCCAAGGCTCCTTCCTTAGCCAAATATGTCCATGCTGCACATAGTTGAGAGAACACTTTATTTTTATTCCAATCAGGGGGTCTCCCTGGTGGAATGCCTCCATGCAAAGAGACATCAAGGCATAGAGCAGGATGTATATGTGTATGGACTGATTTGTCCTTGCCTTCATTGCACAAATCTTCCTGCCTCTTTTGTGCATCAAACTTCTGAAATAGAGAGGGGTGTGTGCTCCTCATCATATGATTCTTGTCCTCCCCTTTATCTCCTTCTACCTTCAAGATCTCACCATTTTCCAATGATGGCACATGCTGCACATGGATTGTGCTATGATCTCCACATGTGAGATTCTTTGGAACTCCTTGCAAGAGTGCAAGAGTTTCTCTCCTTGGAGCAAATGCTCCATCTTCCTATTCATGAGGTACTGAATGTGCTCTTCATATGACAACGTTGTTACCTCCAACCTTCTCTTCCTCCTCATCAATAGTTTAGAATGCCTCATCAACAATGAGAGACCTTAGATCTTTGTCTTCCCTTAAAGGAGGAATCTCTATGTCTTTCTCTTGAGAGGAAAGCTCATCATGAAATGGGGACTTTGCCCTTGACAAGGTATACAAGTTTTCATTCCCCTCAATGTTTTTCTGAAATGGAGTTGGATTTATAGACCCTTCCAACTCATGCAAAGGTTTGATAGGCTCCATAGAAGGTGTTTCATATTTTTCATCAAACCTTTCCATTACTCTTCTAATAAACTTTGCATAAGTATATGTATTTGCATTATTTAAGGAAAAGGACTCAAAAAACCACCAAGCATAAGCCTTACCTTCAAAATTTAGCGCTGCTACTTTAATGGCTTCATCTTCAGAAACTTCATGTTGCTGCACATAGGTGTTTAGCTCCTCCACCCAAACCCTAGCTGGACATTTAGGTGAGCCATCAAAAGTAGATAGAAAGAATCTACCCACACCATGCTGCTTACTCCTTGTGATTCTTTCCTCATTGATCTTGCAAAACTCTTGGAAGTTCAAGTGATCTTTGAACCTCTTAGATTGAGATACATACTCTTGCAAATAATCACCAAGACTCTCCTTCTTTGGCACATCTCCTTTCTCCATCTCATTTGTCATGAACATATGGCTGGTAGAGCGTTTTAAATCTAATGGTGTGGTTGAATACTCACACCCATAATATGAGGAATTAGAGCTTTCCTCATGTCCAAATATTGTTGAGGGATCTCCATGTTTTTCCCTCCTCATTTCTTTGATGTGTTTATTAATGCCATGCAAAGTGTGTAGAAGAAGTTTTGAGAAATTATTCCCTCCAGAAAATAAGGGTTTTCCTTGATCCCTTTTGTAGATCATCTCCTTCTTATGAGAAGACTCCATAATAGTTGAAATGCACAGGCTGAGACAAGATTAGAGCTCTGATACCACTGTAATATTCCCAAATGGGAAAATCAACAATACATGCACAAAAAACACAATTTTCAGGATTTTATGCATTAATAGATGAATGTAGCCCATGGATCCATTAGATATGACATTATAACAACCAATTCTGAAAGGAATCAGAAACAAATCATTATAGCCTAGTTAAACAGGCCTCCCATGCTCAAAACAACCCAAAAACACTAAAACCCCAAGACTACTGCAACACACAAATTACTGCAGAAAGTGACAGCATAGTTATTTGAGGGTTTATGCTCAGAAATATCTAGAGACAATATATTTTATTATTTATTAATCAATAGAGAAAAAAAATTTAGATATAGTCTGTTTTACATAGATCCAAGATGACCCGACAAGGGTTTCTTGACAAACATGTGATACATGAAGTATTTTCTCCAGATCTATGGCTGAATCATGCTGTATGGCTGAAGCACTCCATAAATATGGATGATCATGCAAATAAATGGCTGTAGCTCCTCCTACTAGCTTTCCGAGGAAAATGCTGATCCTCCTCCTGGGAAACTAGCTCATAAAACAAGGGATTAATCCCTCCCAACTGCAACACCCTAAGAAATAACACAGTTTCTACAAGGGAATGCGCTATTGTTGAAGTTGAATGCTTGGCCTAACACTAGATAGTGGAAAATTTAGCACAGGATTCACCTCTTAGATCCCTTAAACAAGTTCTCCAAGAAGAAATGGGGAATTCCTGCCTGAGAAAACCCTTGCACTAAACAGTGCAAAAAACATAGCTAAATAGCCAAAGAATGCAAGAAGTCTAAATAGACAACATTCAAAATATAATATTCAATCCTCCCCCATATGGTTTCCATTCCCTCCATTATATAGTTAATGAGCTTCCTCACCATGGGTCCCACCCATTCATGAGGTTACTTCCATACAAAGGTTCCTCCTCCAAAATTGCGTTGTATCCATTCGTCCCACTCTTCTATTTACATCACTATTTGATTTAGTCAACCATGAATTAGTCTCCATGCATTGTCTCCATTCACACCCAAGGTGTCTTTATTATGACTAGCTAGATTGATCTTCATTCACACTGAGCTATCTTTATTTATGATCCACTCCTTACATATTAATGTTGTTGACTTGGTCAAACTTGACCTTGTTCACACATATTAGAACTTTTTCACACATGAGGATGTTTGATCTAGTTATTGACATGATCCCTTTTCACATTAAGAGGGATTTTATGCCTACTTAAGCAACTTATGGGCCTCCTTACCCATTTATTCATCTAACTAAATATTAAGAGCAAAATTAATATTCTTATTAGCTGCATGCTAATTTAGGAATATTACAGCCATTACGGGTATGTGAGTTGGGTTTAGAACTAAGCGAGACAATTTAATTCTTATCTACCATTTTTTTTTCGGGGATAACTGCGAGAACCCACCCCTAGTACGAGATGACTAGGTTGGTCCAACCTATGGTGTACCAGTTTTTATACTAATTACAGCATCGGGAAGCATCGTTGGTATGTAATAAATGCTTAGGCGAAGAAATTGATAACTCCGCTCAACTGGAAACACATCAACTGACGGGTAAATGGGACTTTGAAGGGGGTATTTTTTGTGGTGTGGATCAACAGATAGGTTTGATGCATCATTGGTGGAGATATGTAATCTCCACTTATACCTTCTGTTTGGTCTAAAATGCGAATGCAAATTAGAGTTTCATTTACTATCAATCCGGGTAAGTAAACTTCGAGGATCATCCAATATATATGGAATTAGAGACAAACTAAACTAGGCTAGGTGAAGAAATACCAAAGCTCCCTTGCAGAAGGTTGTTCATTAGTATTTCTAATCATCTTAATCAACAAACTATTTAAACTAATTAAATTAAAGCACTTAAACCTAATTCTGATTGATTGCATGAAATGTTAAAGCTCTCTTACAAGAGACTATTCATTTATATCTCAAGCATATAAATTAGAAACTTAAACTAATGAAATCAAACATTAAATAACAAATCAGATTCATTGAAGGAACATTATTACTTTTTTACGAAAGGTCATTCGTTAATATTCCAAACATATGAACCTAATAATTTAATCTAATGAAATTCACAAACAAAAATAAAAGCCTACTAAAATAAAAGTGTACTTGCTAGGCAATGGGGATCCTTCCAAGGATTCACAAGCACACAAGAAGAAAAGTCAAATGTAGAGGATCAAATAAAATCCATCTTATTCATCATCAATTGAAAAGTGCAATTACAACCATTACAATGATTCTCCAATCTAACTTCTCACTACCAACCTAAGATTACAAAATGAAGACTAAGATTCAAGATTACAAAACCAAGATTACAAATGAAGGAGATAACACTCCTATTTATACAAAAGCTATGATAACAAACTCATAAATGTAAATCCACTATTCCCTCCTTTGACCCACATATTTCTCAACCAATGGTGACACATAACCCTATCCTCCATGATCTCCTCCATGAGGTCCATGATCTCCTCAAATTCGAATTTGAACATAGAGTGCCACATAAGGGTTCCTAGGAAGCTTCTTTTGTACCTACACATGTCAACAAACTCATTCTAATTGTTAGGTATAACTATAAGCATATTATTTTCTAAAGTTTAACCACAAATCCACTTAAAAATGTTAAGAATTAATAAAATTTGGAAAAGCATAGTTATAACCCAATGATGAGGTAAATGTAATGATGTGGAGGTGGAATGAAGGTGACATGAAGGTAATATGGAAGTAATTATGAAGGTATTGGTGAATAATGGAGTGAGAATAGGGACTATTTTGAGACCCAACACCTTCATTCATAAACCGGTGAATAAACAACCTTTTACCTAGACAAAGCTGAATAAAATAATTATTATGGGTAACAACACTTCAAGGAAAAAACCCACTTAAGCATAGGTATTTCACTAGCAAGAGGGAAAGTCTATCTATCTATACAAGATATCATTGTTGCTATGAAGGCCACAGGCACAGATTTCATCTCATCTGCAGTAACCACTTAGCTTTGAAGCAGCTACTTCGGCAAATCCAATCATTCCAAAAATGAAAGGGTGTAACGTATAATAACAAGAAATTTAATTTCCTCTGAGTGTTGCAGCTCATGGAATGCACATTTTGTGGTGGCGAAGAACTGAGGATTCAGTTGGACTAGGTACCAACAGGTGAATGGGACTGCGATGGGGGTACTGGGGTCTGTGGGAGGCAAGAAAACAACACCATGAGTCGATCCAATCATGATTATTGCTTCAATGGCTTCAATATTAAATACCTAGTCTCTTTATAGACCACCAATAACAAAAAGAACCAACACCTAGGCTTATTATTTACTGATCTACCCTAGGTTGATTATTGAATTCATGCAATACATCCACAAGACATCAACCATCAGACCAACCATGATTGATTGATCGAGATGCATGATTGAACGATTCAACCTGGAAAACAACCAAAAGCCTCCCCTAGACCCCCCAATATCCTCTAGCCATGTTATCCTCGTTAGACCATGATAGGGCCTCGTTACCCAGATTATGGTGGTGTTTGTGACCGAGATCCTTATGCTGATGTTCCAGATCCATACTATCATATTTGTGGTTGAGATTGAAAGTCAGAAACTTATGATCGTTAGCTAGATCTAGACCTTCGTTATATTTATCCAGCACCAGAAACATAGGTCCTATAGGTCGGAGCATCCATCTTAACCAGGAGCAGCAACATAGTAAGCATCTTATCTAGCACTTTAAGAGTAGTCAATACATTCTTATATTAATTTCTTAAGTCCTTTTTTCACTAGTTTATACAGAACCTGTAGTATGGGCACATAATACACTTTCTTATAGTTATCCAGGTTTATAAAAACTAGGCCTAGTAGTCACCTTTTACCGGTTGGATATTAAGTTCATAACCCTGTCAAAAAGAAAGAAATGATAAAGACATGGGTAATAACAAATAATACTAGATTAGAGGCACCTTAAGTAGTAGATATTTTTTCTAGTGGTTTATTCCAGTAAGGGAAGGTCTACACTCCAATCATCGAGAGGCAAGCCTGCGTGCGAATGAACAAAAGGGAGGGAGAGCGAGCAGTTTTATCACATAAATTCTTTTGAAATAGATCCAATCCAATTGATACTTGCCTTCTAACTCGCCTTCAGGAAACAAGCTTCTCAGGATCAGACAAAACATGAACATTTTGCTGAGAGGTATCTGACCTCGTGTGAGGTTTCTTGGGAGCCAGAGATATTTTCAAACAAACATAGTGTACTATTTCCTCCTCTCTGAACAACCAGAGGAAATGTAAAACAAAACCTAGGGAAAATCTTTGAATCTTCGTCCCCGGCAACGGCGCCAATTAATGTTGTTCCTTGAGAAACAATTCCTTGCTATGTAAAGGAATCCGTGCTCAAGACATTAAAGATTATGTCACAAACAAGTGTATATCTGTCTCTGTTTATTAAACCTTCAAATATTAATAATATAATCTCCAAATATTAAACCCCTACAAGTTCTGCAATGCCATGTTCTCTTTATGCTGAAGTGAATGAATGGAAGAAAAAGAAAGAAAAGGATTTCAATTTGATATGCTGCTTAAAACAAAATCTACCATTATAAAACCTTGAAGAAGTGAGCAACAATAAAGTTAAAATAGAGGAGTGCCCATTAAGGATGTTTAAATCTTAGATACATAGATAACAAGAGACCTGCAGCTCAAATCACTCTATTTTATTCATAGATATGGAAACGAAATGAAAACTGGAAAACTATTCAACATAGATAGAATGAAGGAAACTTGCAAAACTTTTCATTGATTCAATATTTTTCAGTACAAAATTAGGCTTCAAGGTCCAAAACTCGGAACCTTCCTTTTCCTTGCAATTGTCTTTAAATACAGTAACACATAACAGTTTCCAGTAATGAAACTGATTCATTCTAACAGCTTTAACTGACTCTAACTGCTTAAACTAACTACTACTACGAAGGCATGTGCCTCAAATAAATCTTATTACATTTACATGATTTCACTAAAAACATAACTCCAATCTCATATTACCCCCGGCAACAAGGCTCCCATGCTGTTCCAATTCAGACATCACACCGTAATATTTCAGTGGGTATGATATATGCAAGTCTTGGCATATTCAAACATTATATGTAACATAATACTTTGGTCATTAAACCATACATTAACTCACATAATGTCGCGCCAAAACCATTATATATATCCCCGACTTACATATTGTGTTCGAACCTTGGAAACGTGGTTGTAATGCTTTAACATATTCCATCGAACTTATATTAAGACCAAAATACGTCGAAACCCATAGTTAAACCAATTCATTTATATATATAACTCCCGTCGGGCCCCACAATTTACCCAAACGATCCATCCACGGAACACACCGTACCTTGCTAACCTTTGGGCGCTTTTATTAAACTTCTGGCAACTACGACACGTGATCACCGTCCGATGTCGAACCTTCAAATCAACGGTCCATATACATTCCGCTCGGTGTCCAACGTCGATCCTTAACGCGCGAAATTGCAGTTTAAACGGTGGTATTTGAACAGTGGCCTAGCCATGTGTCACGAAGTCTACGGAATCGCTACAAATTTATCAAAACCACTTTCCGTATAAAAGTGGTGTGAAAATTACCACCCTTCGGTTATAAACCGCCATTTCTGTTCCTGTGTCACGGTTTCGCCTCTCCAGGTTCCGTTCTTCGCTGCACTCGGGTTCCACTCCTGATGCTTGATTCCGCCAGGGTTCGAAAATTTCTAATCAATGTGAACTGGTGCTCCTGAAATAGTTGCGGTCTCAACCGCTGCTGATGGCTGAACAGTTGCTTGTGGCTGAGAAGCTACGCATGGCTGAGAGGCTGGAGTCCCCTTTACTGTGTCTATGGAAAATGTCTTGCACCTCTTCCAAAGTTCGCGCTGAGTTGTTGAAGAATTCTTATGACTAAGATACTCCAGTCTAAATGCAACATCCTGACTGTGAATAAGCTTTTCTGAGAAAAGTGTTTTGACCATCCAAAGCAAATGGAAATGTCGAAATGACGTGCTCAAAACTTTCGGAAGAGGAGGACAGCTGTCTCCCGCCTTGTCTGATGACGTCACTATGGGGGGTCCGAGAGTACGGCAGAAAAATTCAACCTATGCCCCCCGTAGTGAATCTCAGCCGTTGATCACGGCTTGCCCAAGATTTGACAAGTCAACTACGGGGGGTCCGGTTTAAATAATTACCGAGCTGCTTTCCGCCCCGTAATAACTAATCCGGAACCACTTATCCGCGATCACCAACTCCGCTCGGGAAATTTCTCGCAGTTTAAGCTTGAGAATATTCATATTACAATAATGCTTTATGACTGCTTTTTATGTACATCATGCTTTTATAAAAACATTTCATTTGTTTTTTATGCTAAAGTATAAAAATTTCATACTATAGCATATTTTTTGAATTTCCAGATTTTTTGATTTTCGAAATAAAATATAAAAAGGATATGCAGTTCGAAATAAAATATAAAAAGGATATGCAGATAATGATCCACAACATCTAGCTCCACCTTGGGATAGTGTTTTTACCATGAAACACTAAGAACCTGTAGATTAGTGCCTTCACCTCGGGCATGGAGTCACACATTGCTTGATGGAAATGTACAATGATCACACCGGATATATACAATGATGAAAAACAGCTGCTTAATGCCGAAAATAATGCTTGAGATATTGCCCATTCACCAGCATATCCAGCACTTCTCCTTCAATATTCTCCATCATGAAAGTATTATTCCCTCTGACTTCATTAATTTTGAATGGGCCATACCACAAGGGATCAAATTTGCCGTGTTTCCCTTTGTCTTCCCTTCGTACATCCCATATCAATACTAAGTCTCCCTTTTGAAACATGATTTCTTTTTCTTTCCTGTCAAATATTATCTTCATATTCTGCTGATAAGTGAGCAAGTTGTCCCGAACTTTATTTCTGTTTTCACTTAGTTCCATCACATTGTTCATTCTTCTGATCATAGCATTCGGTTCTGCTTGAGCATCTTGGAGGAAGGAAATCACAGGTTTCACCAACTGGATGGGAAACAATGCTTGAGTACCGTATACGAGCTCATAAGGAGACTTTCCAGTAGACCCCCTAGTAGTCATCCTTGTTTCCCATAGAGCAAAAACTAACTTTGTATCCCAATTCTTCTGATTTTCATTGATTGTTTTCTTCAGAATTCTTACCAATGTTTTGTTGGAAGATTCGGCCAATCCATTTCCTTGCAGATGATAAGCTGTAGAATGAGACAATATAACACTATAAGTCTGGCAAAAATTAATAAACCTGAGTGAAATGAAAACTTTCGCATTATCTGTCATAATCTTCATTGGACATCCAAACCTGCTAAAGATGTTCTCTTCTAGAAACCTCATAACAACCAAATCATTTGCCTTCCTGGTGGGAATTTCCTCCACCCACTTTGTAAAATAATCTATAGCAGTAAGGATCCACTTAAATTTCCCACTGGATGGTGGATTGATTTCTCCAATGAAATCCAACCCCCATTGTCTAAAAGGTTCTTCAATAAAAACAGGGAGAAGAGGTAATGGAGCTAGCTTTTTTTTTCTGCAAATACTTGGCATTTTTGACAACTTTTAACTGCTTTATAAACATCAGCAAACACAGATGGCCAATAGAAACCTGATTTGAATATTTTATGAGCAGTTACCTTCCAGCTGTAATGACCTCCACACAAGCATTCATGATATTCTTCGATTACTTCTGAAACTTCTTCCTCTGTCAAACATAACAACAACACACCAACAGGGTCCTTCCAATACAATTTCGCTTCAATTATGACATAAGGCTGAGCCTTAAGTTTTAAAGCTCTGTATTTAGTTCTATTTATTGAAGGAGGACAAGAAAGAAAGAACAAATAATGAACAATATCCTTGTACCAATCTGAGAAGAGAAATTTATACTTAATAGCTGTCTTCGACTGATTATCGCCTGCTTCTTCATCGACTTCCTCTACAGGGGCCAACAAATTAATTCCCAATTCTTGGAAATTTGACTCTGTCAATAATTTGGCCAATCCCAATCCTTTGACCAGTTTGGTTGGTTTTACATCCAAGTCATATTCCTGGATTTTAGCAATCCATTTTCTTCTTTTTCCTTCCACATTGCTCTGCACTAGGACATCCTTTACAGCTGAATTGGGAACATATGCTAAGATTTGAGAATGAAGGATATAAGTTGTGAAAGCTTTCAATGCTTTCACCAGAGCATAAACTTGTTTCTCCAATATATTATATTTCAATTCTGCATCTCGGAGAACTTTACTAAAATATGCTACAGGCTGTTCGTGCTTTTCTTCATTTCTCTGTAATAACACAGCTGTAATCGTCGAGGGAGATGCAAAGGAGAAAATTTGAAATGGCTTCAAATAATCCAGACTGATTAGAACAGGCGCTTCCTTTAAAGCTTCTTTAATCCTTTGGAATGATTCTCGCGCCTCTTTTTCCCACTTCACTTCGGCATCCTTTTTCAACATGTCCGTGATATTTTTGACGATTTCTGCGTAATTGGGAACGAATCTTCTTAGAAAATTAATTTTTCCAAGAAATCTCTGAATATATTTTTTTCTTCGGGGCAGTGGAATGGACTGTATTGCTTCAACCCTTGCTGGATCTATTTTCACACCTTGTTTTTAAACAATGTGACCTAACAGTTTACCTTCTTCCAGGGAAAACAAAGACTTTTTAGGATTCAGCGATAATCCAAACTTTCTACACTTCAGGAAGGCTTTCTGCAGATGCTGTAGATGCTCTTCATCAGAAATAAAAAAAATGGTGACATCATCTAAATAAACTACCACAAACTCATCTCCCACAAATGCGATATCCATCGCCCTTTGGAACGTGGCCCCCGCATTCATCAGGCCAAACGACATCCTGGCGTACATGAATGTTCCCCAGGGTGTAGTGAAAGCAGTTTTCTTTTGATCTTCCTTCTCCACAGCAACCTGATTATACCCTGAAAAACCATCCACCATAGATAATCTATAAGCCCCAGTGACTTTTTGTAAGACAAAATCCATTTTCGGCAAAGGATAATTATCCTTCAATGAAGCCCTGTTCAAGTTCCTGAAATCTACGCACAGTCTTATCTCTCCATTTTTCTTTCGGACTGGTACAAGATTGGAAACCCAATCTAAATATCTTAGGGGAACAATTATTTTGGCCTACAACAATTTCCTCACCTCCTTTTCAATCAGAGCCAACAATAATGGATTGATTTGTCGGAGCTTCTGTTTATGCGGCTTGACTCCATCTTTCAGTGGGATTTTATGCTGTATGATACCCTTATCATACGTTTTCAAATCGTCATAGGACCAAGCAAATACATCTTTGAATTGTCTAAACAGATCTATGTACCTTTCTTTGTAGTCCTTCGGGATTCCTTTGAACAATTTGATCATTTGAGGCTCCTGTTGAGTCCCCAAGTTGCAATCTTCCACCTGTTCGTCTTGGTTTTCTTTCTTTTGATTCACTGCAACGTCATTAGCACCAAACAGTATTTCGAGAGGCACCAAGCCTCTTGGAAAAACATTTTCTTTCAACTGAATAATATCCTGACCACCAATCTTCTTTTTAAGAGTCTTACCAGCCAATTCATCTTCATCAGTTTCCAAATCAATCTGATGATCTTCAAAATATTCAATCATCAACAGAAACTGCTTAATCTGTTCATCATCCTCAAAGACCTGCCAATGTTTAATATTTTCAAGAATTGAAGGTCTATGTCTCATCTCAATTTCATACCTTAGTCTCGGACTGATCGGAGGCTTGAATGTACTTGCTGCAATCGCCAAAGAATCAACCATTCTATTTTCTTCCCTTGGAAAAAACTATAAGTTGAAGGCTTCAAAGTAATTTTCGATAAGATCCCAGACCTCATTCCGATATGCTCTTAACCTGGGATGTTTAGTTTGACATAAATTCTTGATCTGTCTTATAATTAATTCTGAATCCCCAAACACAGTCATAGACTGAATTCCCATTTGCTTAGCCGTCTGCAAGCTAATGATTAATGCTTCATACTCCGCAACATTATTAGTGGACTCAAACTCTAATTTGAAAGAAAAAGGCACAAGGTTACCTTCAGGAGAAACAAAAATGAAACCATCTCTAGTTCCTTCTTTGGAAAACGCACCATCAAAATAACACTTCCATAGCTTGTTCAAATGCAACTCCTTATGTACAATTGCTGAAGGAAGTTTCCCTTGCGATTCTTCAGCAAATTCTGCATCTTCATGCAACATGAAGCAATAGAGGTCATCCTTCTCTTGGCCATAAATTGGTGAATTACCTACATCTTTCTTAGTAGTATTTTTTTGAAATCTAGTCTCTCTATACAACCTCCTTTCTTCACCATTGAAAACGGGAATGATAGCATATGTAAAATCTAGCTTCAAAACTCCTCCAAGCTTTTCCCCCCATGATCTAGATAGTAACATACCAAACCTGGCAGGAATATCTGCCACTACAACATCCATCATAATGCTTTTGGCTGGGATTTGAGCCAATGTAGCAACCATATCCTTAATCAGCCCCACACACTTTACCCTTTTTGAGTCAAAAGAATAAAGATCTCGATATGGCTTGGTGATTTGCAAATTCAACTCTTTCATCACACACATTGGCATCAGATTGTAGGACGCACCAGAATCTAGCATGCAGTTATGTAGAACAAAATCATGTAACAGAAGTGATATATAAAAAGGAGGGATAGATGAATCTCCCTCTTCAACATGAGGTCCAAATGTAACCACTGGTTTCTCTTCCTACAGATTTATTATATCACCTACTTCATCAGACTGAGATAAATTGATAAACTCAGCAACCTCCTTCTTATAGCCAGGGGTTTTCATTAACTCAAGAAGAGGTACTTGAATTTTCACTTTCTCCAACTCTTTCAACAAACTGAAAGTTTGATTTGGTTTTGTCAACTTTTTAGGTTCTTCTTGATCCTTCTTGGAACTTGGGTTTTGATTAGAAACAGTAACCACTCTCTCCAAATTATTAGAATATCTAACTTTGGTTTGAGAAGCTTCTGCTTGCTGTTTTTCCTTCTCTTTTTCTTCGTTCATGGGCTTTTTCCCCTTATTTTCTTTCTTAGTTTGTTCTTTCTGGAATGGAGTCGCCATTGGAGCAGGTGCTGCTTCTAATTCTTCTTCTTCATTGTCTTGAGTCCTTAGTCTCTTCTTTTACCTCACATCATACTTTTTATGAAATTCGGATTGCATGAAGTCTATGAACTGTCTGTAGTAATCATCCATCTCTTCTTGATCAAATGAAAGATCATTTTCTTCCACTTATTCTTCTTCAACTTCTTCTTCTGTTTCATTGTCTTCCATATACACAGCAGAAATTCGAACATCATCCTCTCTCTCATCATCATCATCTGCTGAACGGGACGGGGCTGCCTCTATGTACAAAGGTGCTTGCACCTGATCTTGATCTTTCTTTTCTCTTTGTAAAATCTGCAGGGGCTGTTTTTTGAATTGGGGATTAAAAACCCCTCTATTCTGTCTTGCAGGCTTACTATCTATTTCCAACTTCACCAATTTATTTGACAGATTTTTTATGACCTTAGTCATATCATCAATTCTCTGATCTTGAGCTGAGGCTTCCTCTTTAGCCTTGCCTTTATCTGAAACTTTACCAGCCGCGGACATATTAGCCTCAATCTCCAGAGCATCAGTTTGAATATGCTCCAACGTAGGGGACCTTCTTTCCCTCAATGTGAAACTGAATTCTGGTTCAAATGCACCAGAAAAAACGACCCTTGCTCCAATAGGAGGAGGCTTCATCTCAACAGGCAAACTATTATACAATTTGTTAAATCTCTTCACAAAATCACTCATATTTTCATCAGATTTCCTCTTGATTGCATTAAATTCTATCAAAGAATAGCCGTGGTCCCTCTTTTCGCCCCATCTCTCAATGAAACGTCTTTCTAAAGCATCCCAATCATTTATGGAGCCATTAGGAAATTATTTGAACAATTTCCTTGCCTCTCCACTTAGCGACTGAACAAATAGTCTCATCACAACGTCCAAATGTTCAACATTCAAATTCTCAGGAAATGTGCAAAACAGGGGCAAGTGCTGTTCTGCAGTTATCTCATCTTCACCAGTAAATCTAGGGAGTAACTTGAGATACTCCTGAGGCATATCATGCAATTGTTGGGCTAGATTTAATGGCGCATATCTATTCATCAAGAAAGCAGAGGCTGCAGGAACTGCCATATTTACGCCCGGGTTAACTGCTCCTTGAGCGGGGGTAAAATGAATACCAGTTGTAGGTGGGGATGAATGAGGTGAAACAACTGATATAGGAGTTGGAGTATGAATGATTGCAGAAGAGCTGGCAGCTATATGGGGCTAAATTTCTATAAAAGGAAATGACACAAACTCCAAAGATTGCTCTTCTAATGTGGGTTCTTGAAAAAAAACGGGTGATGGTGATGATTCTTCTTCCGAGAAAATGAGTTTCTTGGAAGCTTTCTTGGATGAGAAAATGTGTGAACTGCTGCATGGTGCGAGCAGTGTAGTTTCAGGTGTATCTAATATTTTTGGTTTCTGGCCCTTCTTTGAAACAAGCTTCTCAGGATCAGACAAAACAAGAACTTTTTGCTGAGAGGTATCTGACCTCGTGTGAGGTTTCTTGGGAACCAGAGCTATTTTCAAACAAACACAACGTACTATTTCCTCCTCTCTGAACAACCAGAGGAAATGTAAAACAAAACCTAGGGAAAATCTTCGAATCTTCGTCCCCGGCAATGGCGCCAATTAATGTTGTTCCTTGAGAAACAATTCCTTGCTGTGTAAAGGAATCCGTGCTCAAGACATTAAAGATTATGTCACAAACAAGTGTATATATGTCTCTGTTTAATAAACCTTCAAATATTAATAATATAATCTCCAAATATCAAACCCCTACAAGTTCTGCAATGCCATGTTCTCTTTATGTGCTTATTAATAATGAAGAAAGAAAGAAAAGGATTTCAATTTGATATGCTGCTTAAAACAGAATCTACCATCATAAAACCCTGAAGAAGTGAGCAACAATAAAGTTAAAATAGAGGAGCACCCATTAAGGATGTTTAACTCTTAGATACATAGATATCAAGAGACCTGCAGCTCAAATCACTCTATTTTATTCATAGATATGGAAACGAAATGAAAACTGGAAAACTATTCAACATAGATAGAATGAAGGAACTTGCAGCTTTTCACTGAATTAGCCTTTTCAGACAAATTAGCTTCGAGACTCTGTCCAAACTTGACCTTCCTTTTTCTGCAATTGTCTTTAAACATATATCATAACAATTTTAAGATTAAACTAATTATCTAACAATGACTAATTTCAATCATAAAACTAACTACTGTCATTTATATATGTGTCATAAGTCTACACATTTTACTTGATTTCACTAAAACATAACTCAATCTCATATTACCTCAATAAGGCCCATGTTGGTGGTCGATATCACAATCTAGAATGTTTCAGCAATAAGTGATTATATGCAAATGGCATATTCAAACATTATATGTAATATAATACTTTGTCATTAAAATGACATATTTAACTCTTATGAAGGTCACTTTTCTTAGCACCATTATATATATCCCCCGATTATATATTGTGTTCGGACCTTGGAAACGTGGTTGTAATGCTTTAACATATTCCATCGAACTTATATTAAGACCAAAATACGTCGAAACCCATAGTTAAACCAATTCATTTATATATATAACTCCCGTCGAGCCCCATAATTTAACCAAACGATCCATCCACGGAACACACCGTACCTTGCTAACCTCTGGGCGCTTTTATTAAACTTCTGGGAACTACAACATGTGATCACCATACGATGTCGAACCTTCAGATCAACGGTCTATATACATTCCGCTCGGTGTCCAACGTCGACCCTTAACGCGCGAAATCGCAGTTTAAACGGTGGTATTTGAACAGTGGCCTAGCCACGTGTCACGAAGTCTATGGAATCGCTGCAAATTTATCAAAACCACTTTCCGTATAAAAGTGGTGCGAAAATTACCACCCTTCGGTTCTAAACCGCCATTTCTGTTCCAGTGTCACGGTTCCACCTCTCCAGGTTCCGTTCTTCGCTACGGTCGGGTTCCACTCCTGATGCTCGGTTCCGCCAGGGTTCGAAAATTTCTAATCAATGTGAACTGGTGCTCCTGAAATAGTTGCGGTCTCAACTGCTGCTGGTGGCTGAACGACTGCTTGTGGCTGAGAAGCTATGCATGGCTGAGAGGCTGGAGTCCCCTTTACTGTGTCTATGGAAAATGTCTTGCACCTCTTCCAAAGTTCGCGCTGAGTTGTTGAAGAATTCTTATGACTAAGATACTCTAGTCTAAATGCAACATCCTGACTGTGAGTAAGCTTTTCTGAGAAAAGTGTTTTGACCATCCAAAGCAAATGGAAATGTCGAAATGACATGCTCAAAACTTTCGGAAGAGGAGGACAACTGTCTCCCACCTTGTTTGATGATGTCACTACGGGGGGTCCGAGAGTACGGCAGAAAACTTCAACCCATGCCCCCCGTAGTGAATCTCAGCCGTTGATCACGGCTTGCCCAAGATTTGACCAGTCAACTACAGGGGGTCCAGTTTAAATAATTACCGAGCTGCTTTCCGCCCCATAATAACTAATCCAGAACCACTTATCCGCGATCACCAACTCCGCTCGGGAAATTACTCGCAGTTTAAGCTTGAGAATATTCATATTACAATAATGCTTTATGACTTCTTTTTATGTACATCATGCTTTTATAAAAACATTGCATTTTTTTTATGCTAAAGTATAAAAATTTCATACTATAGCATATTTTTCGAATTTCCAGATTTTTTGATTTTCGAAATAAAATATAAAAAGGATATGCAGTTCGAAATAACATATAAAAAGGATATGCAGATAATGATCCACAACAGGATGCATAGTCTTATTACTGCTAGGAGACATATTTAGTGTTGTACAACCTATGACCTGATCTTAGATGCACCTGGTGGATGGCATGGATGGACGGATGGATGGATCAAACCCTTACCCTTTTAGTGATACTACCCACCCCACCCAATAAGTAACTTATCAATCGCTTGAAAGACAAGACCTTATCGCTGGTACCACAAACTCACCCATGCCTGGCCATCACCGCACACACCTGCCTCACCCATACTCATTATCACTATAGAAACTTTTAGTGATTTCTATCGTGCCCCTTTAACCTGTGCCAGAATCAATAAGAATCTGGGGCCCCTCCCCCTAGGTTCCACAATAGATAAGAATATGGTGAGGTGAGTTATGTGAGTCAGTCATTAAGGGTTTCCATTCCCAATAGCCCTCAAGTCATTGTTTTTATTCGTTGTGGGACCAGATGGATTTACTAAAAACCTTATTCATTTGGCTTTTGGCCTTTTTCAAAACCTCATGAGATAAGAGGCTTCGCTATGCTAATTCGACAGACTCTAATGGGAACCAAAGGAGCCATGTTGGTGACTTCATGAGCGTGTACACCAACCATTTAGTAAAGCTAGTAGTGTCCATATAGGCTAGTGGGAGCTAGTACAAAAGAAAATTGACATGAAGCTTCTCCTATGGCTTTCACTATTATACGACCTTAATCTAGGAAGTGTGTCCTAGGGGTAAGCTCTATATAATCCATATTATTTACCTACTATAGCAGCATACCACGTAAGAAGAAACCTATTACTTAAGAGCATGCCACTTTAGTAATTTGGTCCAATTAAGAAAGCGCACTCTCTAAGGCCTTCCTCTCGACCTACAACTACTGACAACCATTTTTACCCCCTTTCATTAGCTAATAAAAAAGTCTTTATTGGGCAGGAGGACGAGCTTGTAAATATAAAACTTACTGAATACTTATTGGTGCTTTATCTGTGATTTTTGATATAGGTTCTTCTTTCAAGTTCTAGATATGGGTGCCAGTATTGCTATTTATACCTTCTACTTCGCACCGCTATGCCCCTATTGGACTGCTAAGTTGTGGGTGAGGAACGAATAAACTGCCCAAATTATTCACTATCATATTATTTATGATATCTTACTTACGCGCTTGGATCGACACTTACAAATTTGTACTGAAAACCTTCTTTTCGATATAAAACAACCAACCACTTGGCCAGCGTATTCATAAACCCTTAGAGAATGGTCTAAACTTAGAGCTTTGCACGGATGTTCGAAAGGAAAAATAGATATAATTTTTGTATGGGCGTTCAACAACACACTTTCTTAAATAATCCTTAGTTGGTAGGCACTTCAACAAGCCATTGTACCTTACCTTTTAGCATTTACCTACGATAACACTTTCTTGAGGCACAGAGTGAGGTGGCACTATCTTCTCTTTCTCGTCGGGCCCGGATAAACCGAAAATACACTTTCTTAATTCAGACAAACAACACTGGCACAACTCCAACTTTGACAAGTAAGTGCTGCTTCCTTAATCCACCTACTTCAACATTGCCCTTCTTTCTTTTAGGGAAGACCTCCTTATTAATTATTTTATACCAAATTCATCTATTTTTTACAGCTACTAACCAACACCCTGTATCTTTAGAACCCTTGATATACCAGCTTACCTGCTAACTTAAAGCATTCATTGCATGAGTGGGCTTTGAATACACTTACTTGAGGAATGAAGTGTATTAGGGTAGTAGCACTATACCTTCTTTTGTAGGGTAGGGATTAACCCATAGATTCTTTATTTCTATTTTTACAACACCTTATTTGCGAAACCCTAGCTTTTAGAAGAAGCGCAGAATCCAACTACTTTAACACATGCCCGAATTTCCTTTTAGGGAGGACCTACTTATTCCTATTTGATAAATTTTAGTTTGATATATGCTACTAACTGTTGTGGATTGGATCCTCACAACTGCCTGAAGAGAGAGATAAGAGGGAGGTAGACACTTAGATGACCATTTGCTTTCACAACTTTATAAGCCTACATAATGAATGAATTAATGAATTGTTACTCACAACCTATTCTATTGTGTTCACCATCCTTTCTATATTGGCTCAAAGACATCAAATTAGAGCTTTTCTATTCACTGCTACACCCCAGCTACCTCACGAAACTTAGTTATTGAACTGAATGAATCGACTGGGCTGCTTGCTTAGGAACTTTTCCAAGTCTTATTTACTTGATCAACCTACCTTACATTTTGACTTATGAGCATGCTCCTTTTCTATTTACGAGACTCACCACCGATACCTACTTAGAAATTGGAGGGAGGAACAGAATTTTTGAATAAACCTTCATTAGACATAATTTCCCCCCCACTAAACAGGTGCCTCATATGGGATCTTCTTGATAAACTTACTGCTCCACCTATTCGATCCTCACTGCTATGCACTTCTTCTCTTATGTTTCTGCCTTAGTTTTTGGAATACTCTACCAACAGATGTGTCTTCCTATCAGTCGATATCTCCATGAGTGAGTATGTTGTGGGCTTTCTCGAAAGGGCATCAGCGGGTTATCAAATAACTTGAGTAATCCATATGCAGCAAGATGACCACGAACCACCTGGTCCCTCCTGAACTATCTCCAGAGATGGTGGAAGTATCTATCTTTCCAACAAATCCTCATGAGTGCTCAGATGATCCGCAACAGAGCCCGCTCAGTTAACCTATATGATATTTTATCGTTCCCCCTGTCCGATGAACACTCGCACAGGACTTTGATGTAGCTGAGATGGATCAAATTGTTGAATGATTCTAACAATGGATCGATTGTGATTGGAGGAGCTTTATGATTACAAAAATGAAATGAAGTCATTAGGTGAGGTACGAGGGACGTTAAGTAACTCAATCTTTCCCATCTTGTTAACTAATACCAATGCCCATAATCATGGGTGTGTTTCTTTTTACAGTAAATACCTGGGATCATAGATTTATTTATAGCACATTGGTTTTTATCTCTTTACTGAAATTTTCACTATATTTTTTCCTAGTTCTATCTTAGCTAGATCAAGGGTTAATCTCCAGATGCCTATATATACGATGCTTCCATTGCCCTAGGTGCATCTGGTGAGACTAATGGATATGCGAACAGGTCAATCAAAAACTTCATCAACTACTGAATAAATATTAGAATAAAGCCAAAGAATAAAGACTCTACTGAAGCACCTATCCTTGCTTCCTCTGCTCTTGCTTGTCCTTCTTTCTACACTATAGGTGGTTCTTGGTACCGGTGCTGAAACAACTGCTTCATCGACTGGATCATATGGATCTTTACTTGGAAAGTATGCTGCTATTCGTGCTTATGCCGGGCATGGATAAAATTATACTAGATCATAATCAACTAGATCAACTGCTGGTGCCTATACCTTTGCTTCTTACTCTTTGACCGGATGCTTCATCTCCTTCTTCTATTTTAGGCTATAGCTTTGTAGGGTATGCTTCTAGCAGTGCTTAAGCTGCTTCTGCTACTGGTACTTCCAATGGTACTTACTAAATAGAACCAACAGGATCAACAACTCAGTCAACTAGCTCTACTGGCTGGATCAATAAAAACTGGTATTCTATATATTATGCATATTGGGCTTCTTATGCTTCTAGTGGTGATGCTACTTTACTGTATCTGTACATGTAACTAGATATGCTATGGGTGCTTCTTCAAATTATGCTTAAACTGGTTCTACCGATGATGGTGATGGATCTACTACTAGTGCTTCTATTGAATCAACTACTGTATATACTATGGGTGCTTTTGGTACTACACCCTCAACTTCTAGCTTATATGCTACTGGATCCACTGATGGATATACTACCGATGGATATATAGAAAGTAATGGGTCTAGATCTAGATATGCTTATAGGTATGCTACTTGTACCGGTGGAACTGCAACTACTAATGGCTATGGATCATGAAGGTATGGATCTGCTCGTGTTTTTGTCTGTGCTACTAGGAAACCTACATGGACTATGAAACAAATTATTAGCAGCTTAATAGATCACAAAGAGAATTTTCCATCCACACTCCTTTCATTCTTCCTCTTCCATTGGTCGAGCAACTTCGTACCTCTCCTTAGTAGTCGAGTGTGCTAACGCACCCTATAGATTTTGCACCATTAGGAATAGATGAATGGAAGTCGAGTTCTAGATTTCAAAAATTAGGTCTCCGTTAGTTATTACGTATGTAAGAGTTACCTGAACATTGGTGTACTTCATGGCATGGAGCCTGATCGATCTAGTGTTGCGACCAATTCAAACATAGATTTCTGTAAAAGGAAATGATGTAGGCCCAAGAACAAAAGTGGAACCCTTAAAATCTAGAAACCATGCATGACCTTGAAGCGTGACACTGAAACCTTTGCTTTTCCATCATGAAGACTGTAGTTTTGCACCGGAATATAAGAAGAACCCAGATTGATTAAGAATATTGAAACAATATGAGAATAGTTGGGGATGGATTCTATGTAAATAAGACTAGGATCTGCATAATTAAGCAGACTGGCCGCACCAAACTTGGGTGTGTTTTGGGGCCGGATCATGAGCCAAGCCGACGACCTTTAGGAATACAGTTTTCTTATAGTAGTAATACCTATGTTTAGTTCGGTTGTAGGGTAACCTCATAACTTCAAGTTCTGTTCTATGTTTGTGAATAAGGTTATGATGGACAGAACACTATCATTCTAGAGGCCACACAATAGCATGGATCTACCGTAGCACCCTAGCTATTATGTCGAAGATTCTGACATGGCCCATAAAATTTATTTTCTCATGGTAGGCAGGTTCGCTATTGCTCGTCCATCGATATAGAATCCGTATATTGATATGCTAAACTAAAACACATGGCGTGCCCTTGAAATCGGATCTAACCCAACTTCCTTACTTCTCTGGGCCCAGTCCTATTATTGGAGTCCTAGTTGACTATACAGAGCTAACCGAGACCGGCCCAAGGATCGAACTACGAAATATAAATGGACTGAGTTAGAATGGAATGCACCTTTAGGAATCAGAATAGAAAGTTTCCCAATAAGATTTCAAGCATTATCCCACATCGATTGGGCACCAGAACACTCTTCTAGTTCCCCCACGACATGTATATCAGGATATAATTCTTATCAAACCTATCAGTCTAACTATAGTGACACTATACCAGAAACACTTCTGGGTTCTATCCATATTCGTGAGAGAGACATGATCTACAAACAAATAATAATATGAGTGATTTCCAACGTTAATGGAGTAGAGTGATCGAGAGGCGTTACTATCCATTTTGCACTTTGAACTCTAGTCGAGATTGAACACTCCAATAAGACCTCTGCTTCTGCGCTTAGGGATAGATAGCATAATGTATTATATGCGTAATGAATAGCTGACCAATCAAAGTATAATTTCCTAAAAACACATTTTCTCTTGATTCGTTCAAAGGTAACTCCTTATTATAGGTTCAATCTTCTATCTACGCGACGGATTCCAATCATAGGTGTTAGCCGATTGAGAGACATAGCTTAGAAATGGGATATATAGGGTTGGGAGGGGATATTATAGACTCACGGGCATGAGTAGACAGCATGGTGGCAGAGCTCAATTAGCGGTACCTTCATCCATTCATATGTCTGGGGTATCATCCCTTAGAGTCCACTTCACCGGGGGAGCATCTATATCTTCATCTCTAGTAGGTGTAGGGTCAGCCCTGGAACTATCTATCTCTTGTAACTACCTATCTTTTGTAATTACCATTCTATTATCAACTAGAAAACCTATATATCTACTTACTTATCTGAAGGTGAAATACTTGGATCTATGCATTAGTAGGGGCATACTCGAATACATTCATGGAGATGAATAACCATTTAGAAACAAGCAATGGTTAATCAATTATGGCCGTTGGATTCCAGAAACTATGTGGGCTAAGTGGGATTTCTAAGTGCCATAGTCAGGAGGATTGGGAGATACTCCTGCATGTAAGGTGGGAATATCATCAATTGGGTACGCTGGATAAAAGCTATCATTAAAGGGGGATGTTCGGGGGTTAGTGGGAAGGCCATTTCTCGGCATAGGTAGGACTTAATCACAATCAGAGCTTATAACAGACGATTTATAGAGTATGCGGGGTGAAACCAAACCTAAATTCGATAGTGCCTCCATCCTATCATATAAGTTAGTTGCCGGTGAATAATTCGATTTCTCTTAGTAAGCCGGAACCCTTTCATCGCTGGGGGATAAATATGTGTGTAGGTGGCACCAACACGATTATCACTAGCAAGAAACCTATCTATTTTTCTCAGAGAATCTCATTCATCGCTGAAGCATCTATCTATCACCACTCGACTATTGTGTTAATTTTTGTCATCGGTTTATTGGTGAGCGACATTAGCACCATCAGGGGAATCAAGCTCGTGCACCCAACTCAGAATCACTGCTGCACCTCAGAGCTAATCAAATGGGATCGAAAGTGTAACACCTTTGAATGAATGGTTAAAGATAAAACAAGACAATAATCATTAAGTGATATCGGTGCACGGCTGAGTCAGAAAGCTATTTCACCCCCGGTAGAATGTTTGGAAATAGGGTTATAAGCAGTAGAACAATAAATATTAGACTCACTGGGAGAATGGATAAAATCCATTCTTATCCCAAGTCGAAGAGGGGTCAGTACTTGATACGTGGTGTAGCTATCTCACCATGGATTTAACCAGCGGAAAGATTCTAGGGGAATGGATTGGCCTAACCCGCTCTCACTCACTAATGAACAAGGGATTCAGATTATGGATTCACCTTACGAGAACAGCCTCGACCTTGTCAATAATTCAGTTTGTTGCGGAACGATCCTACTCCCAGGGATCTTACCCTCATTTGAGGTATCTTACCCTATCAGTAGATTTAGAATTGGATCAAACAAGACAACAACCTATAGATAAAGGAAATACCACTTGATAGGATTAAGAACTAACTATATAATTCAAGGGTTGTTTCCATCGAGAAGCATTCACATAATAGATGTAGTAACTTCACAGAGATAAGTGACCTCCTTGAGAGCGAGCGAGCAGACACAATAAAAGAACTGATCTACCAAATAAATTCTCTAAATTGCGCTGCATGGACATGGAATTCGAAGCCTGGAATAGGTGAATAGTGTAGTATCTGGTGCATTATGTTCCATCTCTAGCTAGTTTATCCCCTCCTCTATCTCAACTTTCTATAGAATAATTGGGAAGTTGGCTTGTTCCATGCATAGAAGATCTGGGGCTAAACATGAGTTAGTGGTTTAATCGATGTCCCATCCAGGGCTTTCGCCTAACCCAATTTCGGGAGATATGAAAGGGATTCGGGCTAACCAGACCCAGTTAAGCAGGTAATTAATGGTAAACCCCTCTATTACAAAAATCCATTCTGTTTCACCATTATTAGAGTTGGATTTCTATTGAACCAAGAGAGTAGGTGACTCGCTCAGTATTTCTGGATGTTCTAAACTTGGGTGTGCACCTTCTCTACAACACTTAGCTCTGCATGTCATTCTTTCATCATGGGGACTTAAACCGATACCTCTATCACGCTTCAGAGGTGCTAAAATAGGTACCTTAATTGAATGAATTGGGGTTCGAACAGACTATTGTATTGAGTAATGAGCTTGAATGAATGGTAGTTATAGCGGGCCCATCAAAATGGAACTTGGATGCGCTCACTTGATTGAGCCTCATTGGTTTTTTTTGGAGCCTGCCCGTAATAAAGAAAAGGACCCTGTTGTTTTACTAGACTTATAGTTTATGTTCCCCACTGGAAAGGGTGTACTACCTGGGTTACCCCCTTACTACTCTCGGGGTGAAAGTGCAAGAAAGCAAGCAATCCAACCAACTTCTCCTCTCCTTCCTCTCGGCTATGGAAGGCCTGGGTACAAGGGCATACCCTAGCCCAGCTAGTCACTTTTTGAAATGGAATTCATGAAATGGTCTCAATAAAAGATAATGTCAAACAACTGGGCTTGGACCCTTACTCACTCACTCCTTACTCGCCTAACTTACTCACTCACTCACCTCACTAATTTCTCGGGCACATTAAACTGGACCTAGATGACTTGACCTGCTTGCCTAAATGATACTACCCTACTTGAAGTAGTTTGACCGACCCACTTTAACTCGAAGTTGGAGTGCATGGGACCTCTATAGCTATTCTAGCAGAGGGACTAACTCTACAGACTACTCACTTATTGGGCAAGGAAATAGAGATGCAATAAGGTATATAGTCATTCACTGCACCACTACTCACTGCAATAAGCCATTAACATAAACCATTAAAAGAAGCCCCGTTCACCCACTGCATAAGAAATGATTGCATTTCCCTTACGTGTTATAGATATAAAGTAAAAAGAGAAATCTGTATGGGCCCTATTGGGCAAGAAGTTTCCTGTGTCTAGTGGGAACACCTATCTTGGAAGATGTTGTCCATTTAGGTATTTGGGCATTCCAAGAAATCATTGGTGTACTCGCTGTGTTGGCTGGTGATGGGTGAACTGCTTCACAAGATGGGTGCAATGGATGTGTTGGGATGGCGAGTGATCTACCTATCTGTGTAACGATGGGTGTGGGTGGGATGGTTTTTTTCGTGTAGGTCGGTCATAAGGTTGAGTAGGCCAAATCTAGGCAGGGATAGATAGAGTGATGGGTATCAAGATAAAGATCTATACCTATCTCTCGATCTCTTATTTCCTACTGGATACGATGAACATGATGACATCAGGCGCTAGATTGATTTCTTTGATCGATTGGGAGAGATAGAGATGGATGAGTCGGCCAGCTGGGACTAATTCAAGCAGATAGATGATATGATACCTGCTCATCGATTGATGCTTACTGGATTGGTTCGAGTGATCAAGAGGACCCATGTTCCAATAGTGTGAACCTCAAGCCCATGCTTAGTTCCCAAATGTATTTAGTTCTATCATCACCCTATTCACTACTGCCCGAAGTGACAGAAAATGCCTCTCTACTGGGGTTCTCTAATCACAATGGTATCAGCACACCCCCTAGTTGAGATATACTCATGCTGCTTTTACCTTACAGCCAATGGTCCACCTAATATTATTGTCACAAGATGGTCACAAACAACCTCAGTTATCTCATCACTCTATGCCCAAATAAGCTATGTTATGCTAACGAGTTTCTATTCTACTTATTTTTCTTAACCAAATGTTCCCAATTCAACTCCTTCCCACGAATCTATATTATATTTGTTCTCTCTTCAAACAGCTAGCTCCCAAACCCACTCTATTACCTACTACTTACAGGTCTCTATTCTACCTGGTATCTATTAAACTGAGACTTTCTTTTTCCTTATGGTGGAAAACATGGAACCTACTCGTCTCATCACTAGTTGGTCACAGGGAACAATGATTGCTCGCTTACCAAACATGTCTTAGATAGATATTTGATCTTTCTTATCAGAGAACTGAAAGTAGCAAACCAACATAATTCTTCACTTCAATATGCTTCACACTTCACATCACGCACACAATAAGCTCAAAAACCTCCAGCTTCTTCGCTATAGCCTAAAGGGACACACACAAGTGGTATGGAATTTACCTTACTTCTTTGCTGGGAGAGAAAGGAAGGGGACTATTTTCAAATGAAAAGAATGGGGCTTGAACTCGGCTTTCAATAAAGCACTATGTTATAACAACAACTCATTAAAGGGTACGTCGAGTTGGTTCATGGATGGTAATAGCTAGTGCCAGAATCCAGAAATAGTGTAAGAAATCTTATTTTCCTACATGAACTTATTCTAAGAAAGCAACTAACCTAGTCAACATATTTCTGGTCAATCTTGTGTATAAAGGAGGTAAGGCTTGTCAAGGGAGATCAGGGAAGGGCCTACTCACAAGGGACTGGCTAACGCCTCTACATGGAGTAGTCTATTCTATAATAAAATATATAATACATGTGAGCTAAAGAGTGCTTGCAGCACGCCTTATTCTTGATTCACCTACTCTATTTCCTCACGGTTCATTGCTTCATATACTTGGTGGGCACCCTTAGAACTAGTGCAAACTAGTCGGGGTTGAATAAGGAGGCTGGGATTGATTGATATAAAAGATATTGCATATCTATGTTTGTTGTCCATTGTAATTGGTAATATGAATGTATGATACTAAAGAGAGAGAGCTTAACTGTCCATTTCATAGGGCCCACTCTAAAGCTATAGTCCATCTAGCAGTTCATATTATATATAATTCCTTTTCTCTCAAACAACACTTGGTGTTGGGCCCAAATACCTGTTGGTCCCAGTCCTGTCAACATACCAAAGTAAGGTAATTTCTTAACTAAACTCTACAGTTAATACTCGTAAGCTTGAACTCGAAGGCTAAAATACTAATGCATGCTAGAGCTATTACCTAAAGGTAGTCTCTATGGGCTAGTATAGTCCGGCTTAAAAGGCAGCAAGTGACCATAGGGCCTTACTCCATGGAATTGACTAAGCTAAAGCAAGTCTAAAGGAAGGCTGATTTACATGGAGCTGACTCTAAGGCTTTCACTCTATGTATAGTTACCCACAAACATAATGCATAGACTTCAACTTTCACTCTAGTTAAAGTGTACATGCAGCTACTGCATAGACTAGAGCTAGTATATAAAGGCTAATTTACATGGAACTACAGTCTCTTAAAATTAAACTCTAAGGCTTAAGTCAATAGTGTCTAAGGCCTTATGGAAAGACCTTAGGGCAAAGACTAAAGACTACCAAAAATATCTATGGGCTAGTACTAAGGCTAAATCTTAAACTCGCTATGGCATTAGGGCCTACTCTACAAACAAAAGCTAGTAGTTCTTACTTTCTCTACAGCTAATAATCTAAAGTGCACGTACTTATTATAGGGCTAGTAGTACTTTCATGGACACAACTGTAAGTCTATAGTGCTAGTACTTATCAGATGAAACTAAGTCCTTACAGGAACTTATAGAGGTAGAAGGTGCAGCAAGAAGATCTAGTCAATGCAGTATTAACCTCTGGTTGTCCTAGGAATGATTCTCTAGTTGATCCATGAAGCTCCATTCAGTGCATGAATGATGCTCTACTCAGTTAATGAAGCTCAATAATTTACAGAGAGAGGGTCAGTGCCAGGAGGTCAACCAAGAGCCAATCATTGACAGTTCTCATAATCAGAAGGAGGTCTATAATTGGTTTCATTGCTAGTGCTTGCTGGGAATACTCACAAAGATTAGTGCCACTCATAGTTAGGTCCCATTGCTTAGACCTAGTTTCCATGAGGGAACTACTTGTTACAAGGGCGAGCAGTTGATAGACAGGGGTCAGAGCCAGGAGATACTTATCACAAGTCCTGTCGATGGCCAATCACATTGCCAGGACTCTTTGCTGTAGGTTCTCAATCCAGGAGTCAATGCAGGCGAGATCCTAGGTGGCGATGCCAGTAATAGCCAGAGTTGGCTCGACTGAGCTAATCAACTATGGATGTTGTGCTATTAGGCTTGGATTTATTACTCAGCTTTGATCCCAGTTATAGAAAACATACTCATTCTATGTTTTCGTCTTATATAATCTTCTATTTAGAAGGTATTGGTAATTCCTCATCAAGGCATGTAAATGCCTTTTCTTATTCATGAAACATTCCTTTTTAGAACGGTTAACCATGAGAGGTAGGTAGAATTTACTAGCCTTGCTACCAATATTTTTAGTCCTTTCCTTCTCAGGTCCATCGACGAAGCCCTTGACCTATCGGAGTGCTTAAAGCACTAGCCCTACCTGATGATAGGGAGAGATCAGGAGTTCAAGGGGTTGGGTTTGTTGATATATTGCATTGATGTGTGCGATTTTTGGGCTCATGTCTTGGTTTCATGAGTTTGTACTTGTATTGTAAGTGGAGGGGAGAGAATGTGACCAATTTAAACATATTGCTCATAACCTCATAATAGTGATTTGGGCATTTATGTTTGGTACTAGAGCTTGTATGTCTGGAGCTAGATCTAGAGCGGCTTGATATGTCCTTTGCATTGATGTGTATTGTGCCTGGTGCTTGTCTGGAGATTGGATCCATGAGATTCCTCCCCCCCCCCCCCCCCCCCATGGAGCGAGCTTCCTTCTATCCTTGGTAATGGAGATTCGTAGGTAAATAATGGATATAGATGTTTTTGCGTGGATAGGTGGGGCTCAAAGAAATAAGTATTAGATCATCTAGATATACCAGGAAAAGTATTCTTTAAATAATATTGTTGAGGAAGGCACTTCACCTTCGAATATGGGAAATTATGGGGTGCTAAAGTAATGCTAAAGGTGTGTGTCTTGGGTACCTTTAGAGTGAATGAAAATATGTATGAATAGTTGGGAAAACGAAATTTGTAAACTTCGAGAAAATACCGGGAAAAATGAAAAGATATCCTTCTTGATTGTCAGGTAGGGAGCAGAATAATAAGAATAATAAATACGAGTCCTTTACAGAAAGAAAGAGGAAGCCAATATCACCCAAAGGTCTGGCCTAGATCTTTTCTATTTAGTGAAATGAGAAAATTGATCTAAGTACGGTTGGTCATAATTCAAAGTGTTACTAAAAGGTCTACTAATTTTACTACCCGAATGAAGTCTTTAAGTCTGGTCTTTGTCTTCTCTTCTTAATAGAATCAATTAGAAAACTATCCGAGTCTGGTCCACAAATCCAGTTCTGGTATATTACTAATAGGATCTCAACTACCCCGGTGTTGTCCAAAGATCTAGATTTGGTATTGAGTTCAAGGGTGAAGAATTGAACTCTTGAACAAAGGCCTGGTAGGGACTCACTATACATATGGTGAGGGAGAGAATACATCTACCTAATAAAAGGATAGAAAAACACTTTGAATGTGTTTGTCTCGCCTAAGAAGAGAATTATTGAACTATCTGAGATATGGTTTGGTAGGTATTGTTCCAGTGTATTCAAAACATTAAGTGTCCTGGCTAACCCAAGTCTAGGCTGAAAAGTCTTGGTTTGGTATGTTCGCCTTGTTAGTATAAGGTAGAAGCCCATCGCAATCTGGCAGGTTTGTTCGATGTATTTAGTGAGTATAAGGATAGGCTAGGGTGTGGTCTGGGAGGTAGGGTAGGTATGCATTCCTGCCTACGTATAGATTAGGGCATTCCCATGCCACCGACAAATGCTGATAGGTCCCTTATACTTCCTCCCTTTCCTTTGTTCCATAACTTCCTAATGAATTGTTGGCTGGGTTGGCTTGCTTGGCTGGCTTGAGTCTTCTCCCTCTGTTAATTTCAAAGTATGCCTTCCTTGTTAGTTTGTCCATTGAGCACAATTCACTGATGGAATGATTGGCTTAGTTTGCGTACCGGTTCGTGTACTTGATGGCTTAGCCATGTAGGTCTTCTTCTGTATATCCAAGTCTAAATGAATGTGTTCCTCTGTTTCTTTATGGACATAAGAATAGGTGAATAAGCCCATCGTTCCAAGAATTATCTCCTCATGTGGTTTATTTTCTTTAGCCTATCAATATAATTGTTGGACATTGGGTTCAACGCTCCCTATGTGTTTCACCACATGGACTAACCGCCTCTCGTAGATCCTAACTCTGGAGATTGTAGCGGAGACTAAAGCCTACAGGTTTTTCTCTAACAGAAATCGTGATTCCAACAAGTGGTACCAGAGCGATAGGTCTTGAGTTCGAAACTCACCCGACTCGCGTTGGGGGGGAGATTGTTGGACATTAGGTTCAATGCTCCCCGTGTGTTTCGCAACATGGACTAACTGCCTCTCATGGATTTTAACTCTGGAGATTGTAGCGAAGAATAAAGCTTGTAATTTTTGGTCTAACAGAAATCGTGATTCCAACAATAATCACCTACTATACTAATGGACTAACCTTTACATGACTGTTGACTCAAGAGGTCTTGACCCAGGTTCAAAGGTTCAAGGTTTGCTAACAAACCCCTATACTACTGGCCCTTTCGGCAGTGACCTGCTTGCGCAGGCCAAAGTCTCACCCGAAGTAGTATGGGTGGGTGCTGGAACTAGGTTTTCGCACCGTGGGAGAGGCTAGGTAAGTCAAGCCAAGTTGCGTTCACCCTTTCAGTGGCCAGAACTTGTATCATAGAGCTTATATTTACAGATCCCCTTCGTATCCACGTGCATAACAAAAATAATACTCATAGAAATCAACAGATCATGAACTCATATAACGATAATGCAATTATTCCAGATATTCTTGTATGAAGTAAACAGAACAAACCGAGATCGCAGCATAAATTAGTAACAAAATTATGTTCGTAGCTTAAATCATTAACACAACAATATATATTAAGTAATAAAATCAGCACAGATTCATATCACAGTAATTCCAGTGGATTCAGATATTCAATAGTACTTCCGCATTCATTAATCTTCCAGATCTACTTACAATACCCCCAAAAACCCAACCTATGCACACAGCAGCAGGGTCCACACACAACCGGACAGAGGCTCTCTGCGCACACAGTAACAGGAGTCCTTACCCAAAAACCCTGACTAGATCTATCGATTCAAACTTAGCAACAATATCTTATCATTCTTAGCCTATATTACAACTCAAAAAGGTTCAACTACTTATACTATTTTAGCCTATGCATCCAATGGTCTGCAAACCGCGGTTTGCGGACTCTTGGTCTACCCTTGACCCATTTACAATGCTATAGGGGCTTTGACCCACCCCAAAACCCCTGCGCTAGACTAAATATAATAAAAAATACACAAAATGGACCAGTTGCACAGCTTGCGGGAGACCTTGTTCCAACAGTTCCGCAACACAATCTTGTGACTCATACCGAGTCACAATAATGGTAGGTTCATCATTTGTGCCTGCACAGCTACTTTGACCATGTATTTATTTGATCCGTTATGGTTTGAGCCGACTACCATTGACATATCCTGGCAGCACCTTGCCGTGCAGGGCGGCCAACTGAACAGCTCCACCATCCGTGATCTCCTTAACAGTATAGGGGCTAAGCCAGTGCTGCCAGAACTTCCCTGGATGTTTTGCAAACTGGCTATCATACAAGAGGACCAATTCATCCTTCACGAAGGCCTTTTGCCAAATATGTCGATCATGCCAGGCTTTATTGCAGGCCTTCTGCACCTGTTGATGGAAATTAGCCAGGAACCGATATTCCTCCAAAGCCATAAGATGCACTAAGCGCTCCTCCATGATGTCAGGGTCCACCATGTTTGTAACTATTGCGATACGCAGACTAGGAATAATGTAATCCATTTGCATAACGGTCTCCTGGCCATAGACCATCCTAAAAGGAGTTCTCCCAGTTATCTTTTTGCAGGTGGTTCGATAAGCCCAAAGAATTGATGAGACATGCACATTCTAATCGTTGTGGTCAACATTGCAGACCTTTGTAAGTGCTTGCTCCAAGATTTTGTTGATGGCTTCAACCACACCATTTTCCTGTGGATGATACAGTGTGCTTTTTGCATGATGGAATCAGAACTTCGCGGTCAAAGCTTGGATTGTTTCATTAAAAAAGTGCGTACCCCTGTTGCTCATGAGGATCTTTGGACACCCAAATCTGGTCAGGATCTGTTCAAAGATGAAATGCACAGCGGTATTCGCAGTACAATCCTTTACTACTTGTGCTTCAGCCCACCTAGTTTCGTAATTAGTGGCAGTAATAATGTAGCGTGCACCCGTCTTCTTTCCTAGTGGGTTGATAGGCCCTATGAAATCGATGGCCCACTTATTGAATGCTTGTAGATCCATTTGTGGTTGAAGGGGAATTTCATCCCTACGGGATGGTATCCCTATTTTTTGGCACATATTGCAGGCTTTACAATGATCGTGGGCATCACGATGCAGGGTAGGCCACCATAACCCAGCCCTCAAAACCTTTTGCATCGTTGCTTTCCCTGCGTAGTGACCTCCAACTACTACATCATGAGCCTATACCAATATAGTGTGCCTTTCATGCTCCAAAACATATCTCCGTAATACTTCATCAGCTCCCATCTTATATAACTGACCTACAATGATGGTAAAGTGTGCTGCTCGAGCGACTAGATATTTTTTCTGTTGTACTGAGTACTCTGGGGGTGCCATCCCAGTAGTCAAGAGTTGAATGATATCAGTGAAGTGGGCATCTACTACCTTAATAGAAAAGAGTTGCGCATCAATAAATCCGTCTTCTAGGTTGGTTGGCTCTTCGCCACTCTCTATTCATGATAGGTGATCCAACCTAGCATTTAGCTTTCTTGGCTTAATGACGATTTCAAAGTCATACTCCTGGAACATCAGTAACCATTGGCAGATACCCCCCCAAAACGGGCTTTTTACCAAGTACTTCAAGGCTAAATGGTCTGTAAACATTTTGAAGTGTCCTACTAACAAGTAATGCTAATATTTCTGCAAAGCATACACCATGGCCAACCCCTCCCACTCTGTAGTGGAGTAATTACGTTTGGTGCCAGAGAGTTTTTGACTTGCAAAGGAAACCCGATGATCAACGTCTCCTTCTCCTGGCTGCATAAGGATAGCTCTGAGAGCAATTCCCGATGCATCGATGTGGACATGAAAGACCTTCTCCCAATCAGGAAAGATGAGAATAGGTGCCGAGACCATCTTTTATTTAAGTAACTCAAAGATTTTTTGACACTCGTCATCCCAAAAGAATGAAACATCCCTTTTGAGAAATTTTTCCATAGGGACTGTGATCAATGCGTAGCCTTGAATGAATTTTCGGTAGTAGCCTGTGTGCCCAAGGATCGAGCGCAACTGTTTCTCCGTCGTTGGTACTGGCAAGTTAATGATTACTGCAATTTTGGCAGGATCCATCATCATCCCTTGTTAACAAACTATATGACAGAGCAGGATACCAAAGGGTACACAGAAGATAGACTTCATGATATTTAAGGAAATCTGGTGCTTTCGGTAGGCATCCAACATCATCCACAAGTTGGATATGTGTGCCTTCACCAGGAAAAAGATAGTCCAATCATCAAGATATACTTCTAGGAGCTTGTGGATGAATTCTTTGAACACCACAACCACTACCCGTGAGAAAATAGCAAGGGAATTATTGAGACCAAACGACATGATAGTATAATGAAAAGAACCCCACTCCGTGGAGAACGTGGTTTTTTTGCGATCCTCAGGAGCGATTCTAATCTGATGGTACCCTAAGAATCTGTCCATAAAGGAGTATGCTTCCTATCCCCCTACACTATCCAAAATTTCTTCTGAGAATGGTGTAGGGAATGAGTCATGAAAACAGGTGTCGTTTAACTTGCGTAGGTCCACGTAGATCCGAATCTCCCCTTTGGCCTTTTTCTCTTGAACCACCATTGGGATAACCTAGTCTGTTTGTTCAACAGGTTCGATGATACCTACAGCGATCATTTTATCAAGTTATTCTTTGACTTTCTGCTTATATTTGGGGTTCAACCTATAGGGTCACTGTTTTACGGGCCGAGCATCCGGTTTGAGAGTGACATGCATGACTCCTAAGTCCCCTGCTATCCCCTTTAGTTCTAATAATTTTGTTGGGAATAATTCGTGGTAATCGGTGAGTAACTCAGCCACTTTTCTTACTGTATTTTCATCCCAATAGTCCCCAATATTAGCCAACTTAGGATTTTATTCCGTCCCAATATTGACTTCACACAGCCTGAGAGGCTTAGTGACATCCACCTCTTGCAATGGGGGTCCTCCAACGGGGCGCTCTCCTTGCAACTCTGGGATAGAGACAGACCGCGGGTCTTCTTCACTTTCTTCCCTTGCCAAGCTGCAGCAATTGACAATATCATGCATATGTGATTCCCATGTCGGTGCTCCAAATGCTTCAGTGGAGCTAGGTTCTTTGAACATAAATGTATCTATACCCTGTAAAGCTTCGTCAAGTGCTTCTGACCCCCCTATGAGTCCAAATTTCCCTCTGAATTCATCCCTTAGAGTTTCCCAGTGGCGGGTGCGTTGATGTAGCTCCGCATCCAGGTACCACGTAGTTGGGATTGGACCTAATGTGTGAATGAAAAAGTGAACCCACTCTTCCATAGCCCGATCACCCCATTCTTTGATCCAGGCCAGCAAGTGTTGACGCAGGTCCCTTGGGCCAAGGAATATCTCGACCCACACCTTTAAAAGAGGCTAAAATTGGAGGAGCATTATGTCTCGACAGTCCTCCCAATATTGGAATGCCCCTTTGTGCGTCTCCCACCATCTTGCAGGCGTTGCATGCATCGCTAGATTAAGGGCCCATATCCTTCGTTCTCTTAGAACTTTGGCTTCGAATGCTCGCAAAAATTCCTTAATGCTACCAAAGTCATCAAATTAGGGTAGGTCTCTTACCTCTGAGGAAATGTAGCAGAAGTCCCTTGTGACTCGAAGACATCACAGTGCTGAGACATCATGCAACCATTTTTGCCAATTCTCCATCTCCCCATCAGAGTCAGAGAAGCATTCACTGTCCTTTTCCCAGTAGAGTACTCCTTCCATTGTGGGGTTGATCCAATCTTCATCCTGCGAAGTCAACTTGTAAATGTGATCCACCTCCTCTTCATCGCGCACCGGCTCTGTATATCGTTCACCTTCCATAGGATCTAATGGTACGATCACCCTTGTACCGTTATTCTCAAACACCATGCTTCTCTTTTTGAGGTTGATGATACCACCATATCTATGGCCCAGTCCAGCCCTAAAAGCACAGGGTAGGGGTCCGCATCTTCTACAATTTCTATTACTTCAAATTCGGCTCGGGCCTTTACTCCTGCGATATCCACCGTAATTTTAGACAACCTTCCCAGCAGGATGATTTTCTGCTTATTTTCCATGCACAGCTGAATAGTGGACCATTCCAACTTAGGCTCTCCCATTCATTGCCAAGTATGTTTATGTAACACGTTTGCATCTGATCCTAGGTCCAAAGTAACCTGACTCATTTCGTAGTCACCAATCTACGCAGACAACCACATTTCTCTTCTGGTGCGTTTCTTATACCTGTATAGCTTGTGCACATCCTTAACCTATGGAGGTAAACTGGGTCACACTGCGCAACTATCTATTAATGCTTGAAGATTCTCCACATCCCTTGGGTTGCGTAACAGCTTCATACATGCCTGCAAAAAGGGCTCGACCTCCTCGTCTGCCTTGAGGTTCGCAGGGGGCCAAGTAGTAGTTGCCTCTACATCAGCAAAGTCCTTGTGAGCTGTGAGAAATGTTTCTTTCCCCTTTTTTAGGTCTAGGCCTTCTTGTTTGATAACTTCTTGTTGGATCAGAGGTTCCATTGTAGCCTCCTCCTCAGGCCCCCTAGTGGCCATCCCACTGTGGGTCACCGCATTCACACTCAGATCTTTGTCTCACAGTTCAACCTTAGCTCTCTGCACATTTTGCGTATGTGTCAACTGATTTTCCTACATTTTTGCTATCAAGATTGGGCAGTATTCAATCGCATGGTCCAGCTGTCTGCAATATCGGCAGGATTGCCTAGTGGGGTTTGGGCAATCCCTTTCAAAGTGTCCTACTTCTCTGCAGCTATAATAGATTAGCTTACCTCGTCCCCATCTTGCACTTCCACCTCGTCCTCCTCCCCTGCCCCTTGATGGGGAGCCACCTATACCTACGGGGGTTCTAGGTGACGCAGGGTCTGATTGTACACTGTATAAGTTTCTTTGATCAATCATCAAATCATACGTCTGGCAGTTCTGTTCATCATGTCCCACCGAGCTGCAGAACCTATACCATTATTGTTTTACTTCAGGGACGTACGCAGGCAGTCGGGGACAATGGTTGGTATCGTGTAGCCCCGCGACGTGATAATCATCGCACCATAGCACTAGACCACTGGGTACCACAGCTTCCCTAGGGTGCAATGGGATAGATCCCCCAGCCTGCATATAGTCTGCTAACAAAGGATAGTTATCCTTGGTATGGCCATTCACCCGGCATCGTATGCACCATCTGTCGGGGCTAGCCTCTACCCCTCGTTCCTTTCGCAGGTTCTGGATATCTACGTGCATTGCTTCTAGCTATCCCTAGATTTGTTGGATGCCCAGCTTAGTCTCATCCTGAGGTACAACTTATAAATTCATGGTACCTTCCAAGGCCTTCTCCTGCGATTCGAAAGTTTGGTGCCCCATAAGTACGCACAGGTGAGGTATCAACATAACAATAAACCATTATGTGTGTTGTCTATCATCATATTGGAATCCCCCTTCTCTGATCACCTTCTTTAGTCGCTGATCAACCTCCCACCCAGATTGAGAAGGCCCTTGCTTGAAATCCTTTAGATCAACCACGATTTGGGAGTAGGACTTGGGTTTCTTGAACTACTATTTCAGGGCATTCTTAATATCTTCAATGATTGCATTTGCGTTTTGGCCGATGTATCCCATGTACCAGTCCAAATCTCTTCTTTCGAAGGCAAGGGACAACTGTGCCCTTTTCATCGCATCACTAGCTATGTTCTGTGCAGTCCATACCAATCCTACGACAAACCAGAACTGATCCATGTCTTCATCCCCCACACCATTAAAGGTTGGAAACTTCATGTGCGCAACCATGTCGTCTTCCGGTGTGCGCGGAGGGGTAGGTGAATTCTTACCTCTAGGCTGGTTTGAAAGCATTGTGACTGGAGGACGTTGTGAAGCTGCTTCCATTACCGAACTGTAGACCAATCTATCTCCTTCTAGGTTGGCCCTGTAGTATTTTCCACTTCGCATTGTACTCCCGTCCGAATCATAGGTCATTCACTCGGTATGGCTACATAGAATACTCTTTTCGCATAATAATATCTTGATAAGCAATGGTAAGGTCTTCAGAAACTTACCTCTAAACCCCGTGAAGAATCTTCGCTCTGCTTCAGAGTAGGAGATAAAATGATCGATGGAAAATTCTATCACAAATCATCCTAACACACTATCTACCCAATGGTCTACTGTGCGAGTGATGGTGTTATCAGTCTTTTCTAACTACTGGATTAGTTCGGGGGTCCACTCTGTGATCTGCTCGTCCGTCCAACACTTCTGAAACTCTACCAGTGTTACGAGCCACTCCTAGAGCTCGATCAAAATTGTTACAAAGAAGATCTCGTAGATCTCTGTGAAAATGTACTTATTCTTCCACTCTTCGGTGGTCAACCTCTCACAATAGTTTTCTTTTACGGAAAATTCCTGAACTTGTTGTTCAAACCAGTCATCAATTTCCTTTCTCTCCGGCTTCCAGTACGGCCTTGGCATTACCCGATCCCTCTCTCAAAATGATCCAGGTCCCGGCAATGGAACCATTTGTTGGCTTGAGGTGTCCTAACCCAGGTTTGGAGGTTCAAGGTTTGCCAACAAACCCCTATACTACTGGCTCTTTCGACAGTGACCTGCTTGCGCAAGCCAAAGTCTCACCCAAAGTAGTATGGGTGGGTGCTGGAACCAGGTTTATGCACCCTGGGAGAGGGTAGGTAAGTGAAGCCAAGATGTGTTCACCCTTTCAGTGGCCAGATCTTGTATCACAAAGCCTATATTTATAGATCCCCTTCGCATCCACGTGCGCAACATAAATAATACTCATAGAAATCAACAGATCATGAACTGATATAATGATAACGCAGTTATTCTAGATATTATTGTATGAAGTAAACAGAACAAACCCAGATCATAGCATAAATCAATAACACAAGTATGTTCATAGCTTAAAGCATTAACACAACAACATATATTAAGTAATCAAATTAGCACAGATTCATATCACAGTAATTCCAGTGGATTCAGATATTCAACAGTACTTCCGCATTCATTAATCTTCTAGATCTACTTACAATACCCAAAAAACCCAACCTGCACACACAGCAGTAGGGTCCGCACACAACCAGATAGAGGCCCTCTGCGCACACAGTAGCAGGAGTCCTTATGCAACAACCTTGACCAGATCTATCGATTCACACTTAGTAGCAATCTCTTATCATTCTTAGCCCGTCTTACAACTAAAAAAGGTTCAACTACTTATACTAGTTTAGCCTATGCATCCAATGGTCCGAAAACCGTGGTTTGCAGACTCTTGGTCTACCATTGACCCATTTACAATGCTTTAGGGGCTTTGACCCACCCCAAAACCCCTGTGCTAGACTAAATATAATAAAAAATACACAAAATGGACCAGTTGTGTAGCTTGTAGGAGACCTTGTTCCAACAATGACTAAATTCCTTTAAAGCCGATGAAATAAATCACAGGAATAACCAGTGGATGAAAATCTGGACTAACCAACTAACAAGTGGATGATATTATTTTCTTAGGCCACCTCAAGTACTTCTTTAATCCCTATTAAGTGGACTTAATCTGACCGCACCAACAATTATATATTCTTGAATTGGCTATGTATCTATCTTTTCCCCCCTTTAAAAAGGTGTCAGGCTTAATGGCTTTCTTTCATAGGGACTCAAATGTACTTACCTACCTTCTTTCCCTTGTTGAGCTAAATCTAGCTTATCTATATTCTTTCCTTCCTCTAAATTCGGCTGATTAACCAATCCCTTTTCTAAGGCGAGCAGGATAATAAAGACTCCGAAAGATGGAAGACATCGCTAGAATCCAGCCTATGAACTACCTATGAACTCCCTATAAACCACCATATATCTTATCGGAGAACACACCTATTCTAGTCGAGGACTACCTTATGAACTAGGAGACATAGCTCTTATCAGATAACATACCTATTATGGGACCGCTAATTATAGGACAACCAGATGAGCTCCTGAAAGCCTTCATTATTATCCCACCGGTTGTTGTAGCACTGGGTGGAGAATAGAACAATGAATCTCAAAACATGAAGGACTCCAACTCTTCTGTCTCCTATCATACCCCTTCGAATTCATTCATTTACCTGGATTCATTTGCCTTAATTGACCTGGATACATCCGCTTATCCCTTGAACAATGTTGCTTTTACTTCTATATGCAAGGAATAACCAAACTATTAAATAAATACTAACTTATTGGAACTAATTGGTCATTAATAAGGCCTTCCCCATAAATGAGTTAGCCAAGAGTTTCATTAGTATTGATCTAAGCTAAGACCTAAACACTGGACTCTAATAGTGGAAAGCAGATAGAATATAAAAATGTACAAGGAGAATGGTTTCAAAATATGGGATACAAATACAAATAATGCATGTGTATCATGGTCCAATAGAGCTAGCTCCCCTAACATTCATGGCCGAATGGAGTAACTACGGATATAAAATTGTCTAAAAGAGGAGCTGTAAGATGATTTGGACTATATATTGCATTTCTGCCAGGAAGAGGATGCCTGCCACTAGGGCCTGGGTGACCTCGTCTAACTAATGGCATTAAATCTGCCACAACGTCATTGGGGTCTCTGATAATTAGGAATATCCCCTGTGGCCCTCATTGATTTTGAATTGGGAGTAACATTTTTATTAGTCTTTATCCTGGTATCCCTGGTAGATGGGAGCACCACAACGAAGGAAGTGATAATCCAGCTAGACACTTGTCTAGGAGGTGGCCAGATACTTTGGGAATGGATTCTGAGTGCCTCCTGCATGTATAAAGCCAGAAATCTCTAGTAAAGGTACTGGAACTGGAAGACACTAGATAGGGTATGTGACACCTTGAACAGATAATGGAAATGCCCTTGGATCTCGTAATAAATAGGCAAAGGAATATGAAATGTTCCTCTATCTCGACCTCCAGAAGATGGCACAACTAGAAAATCCTATACGATTGGCTAAGTTGGTGCTCTACATCCACCCGAAGTCGATGTGAACCCACTCTGAACCGACCCAAGGGAATACGAATAGCATGCATCCAGTGATGGTGTATGTAAGGATGTCAGACAATGAGTCTCTCCCTCAACTCCATAAAGTGATCTGCATAAAAGTTTATCTTTGGGCGTAAACCGCCTAGTGGGTCTATCCAAGTGACTTGAGTATACTCCTGGTAAATGGGGGAGCACTCACTCTATGGGCCACTAAAAAACCTGGGAATACAAGAATGGAGTTTATTATAGAATTATTAGGAGAACCCCCAAATTGAATATCTTTAACAGAAATTACCTTCTTAAATTAGAGGCAGGTCAGTGAAAGCAGTGGCTTAGGGAGGTAAGAGAGCATAGAGGGAGTTTTTCAGGGTAGCCAATCCACTATAGGCTAGGTCCATAAGAAATAAGAATACTAGACTAGAAAGGGAGGTTGTACCCACCAGATCGATACACTGTGTTTAGGAGGTTGTTTCCACAGGGAATAAGGGGACTAGTCTATTGGATAGATACTCAATTTGAATATTCACAGGGAAGGGAAATATTCACACAGTGACACAGCGAGCTAATCAGAGAAAAGAAACACGATTGAGGTTACACAGTACATGATGAGGTTACATGATGATGACACGATGTTTATGATATTGATTGGCGTTGGAGAGGGAAAATATAATGAACCTGTTGTTGGATGTGCTGGATCTGTTAAAAAAATTTGGCTGCACTATCTCCCTCTATTTGAGCATGGGAGGACTCTTCCTGTTAGATGCAATGGGAAAAGCTATGTCAATGGGGGCCAATGGCTAGAAAAAGCACACCTTAAATGGGTTGTGGGAAATAGAGCAGTGAAGGGCTCTATTGTAGCTATGTTGAAGAAAAGGAAGAATCTCATCCCATGTACATGGATGCTTGGATGTGTACATCCGCAAGATATGCACAATAATTATGTTGACTACCTATGTTTTTCCATCTGTTTGGGGGTGAAAGGAAGTCGATTTGGTCAGCTTGGTGTCCATCAGTGACCATAGGCTAGACCAGAAAGTACTCAGGAACTTGCTATCCCTATTTTAAATGATGGTCCATGGTAGAAAGGTAAGGTTAAAAACTTGAACTAAGGAATTCATTATTGGCAAGTTAAGTCGAAGTAATTCTTCAATTAATGAATTGGTATTAGGGAATTATTTGATCCCTTAAGGGAAGTAAGGGTCCTTTGGGCAGGCGCCAGAAAGTGGGTGACATCCTTAGTGCTGCTTGATCCAATCCTCGACTATAAGGGTGACCCTGAATCCCAATTATTTATACTCAATTCTTAATCCTTTATGCATGAGTAGGAATGGAACTATTGACCCACCCACCCCAATCCCTAGCCTACAAGCCGCTCTCAATTATGGGGAGAGGTGTCGTAAGGCCTAAAGACCAAAAGGGAGAGGAAGAAGTCCACTAAAAGGATGCGTTAGCAAGCTCGACCATAAGAGGGAGAGAGATAGAAAGATTCAAGAACGATTGAGTGACCATATGAAAATATATAATGTCTATCTCAGGCCATCAAGAGACATAACGATGGATTGATTGAGAGTAAATTCCTCATCTGATCGAAAGGTGAGGATCTTACCGGGAAAGAAATGAGGGAAGAGGGGCATAGAAATTAGGGAGGGGGGCATCATCGAAATGATGGAAAGGTGGGAAGGTGGGAATGGAATAGAAATGAGGAGAGGAGGGAAAGGTTGGAGGGGGATCAGGGGGAATAATAAAGTAGATTTAATTCTTACTTAACTATGACTTTTTTTCACGTTTCTATATTATGATGGGATGCCCTCGATTTCTTATTGAGTGCCTTTATGCTTGGGCCTGACGAAATCACCTGACGAAGCTGGTCAAAACAAACCAAAGGAGAACCCGTGAATCTAGAACCTATTGCCAAAAATAAGGTCATTGTTTATATCGATCAGTAGAAGCTGGTCCATTTACAGAGGGGCATAGCCTATGGTCGCCATGGCTAGAGGTGGGTGGCCATACCTCAGGGAGGCGAGGTTGAGCCATTTAATAGAGACCTTCAGGGAGGCTAGGTTGCTGGTTGGGTACTCTGCTTGGACTACACGGTTTGGCTGCTCGGTTTGGTTACTTGGCTGGGCTTGGATACTTGGGTTGGATCAGCTCCTACTTCTATAAAACCTTATAATTCGTTGTTTTTGTCCAATAAAATATCCTTTTTTAAAGGTCCCTTTCTCCTTCATCACGGGTACTCCACATGATATTTTTTTTTGACTCCAAATTGGTATTTTAGGAACTTTCTATAAAATTCAATAGAACCATAGCCCCCGACCTCACCCTTGACCATCGAACCTTACCGCTATAGAAAAATGCAATGTTACTCACTGCACGGTACTATCCTTAAGAATATTTCCTGACCTTTATTTATTTGGTGCCAGACCATTCATTTGGTTTAGGGACCTTATTTACTATAAAGGTGATTGGATCCTTCTTTTCACGAAGCCTAACCGCATTAGATTGGATCAGGCAGATCTCCTATATATGTTATTTCTTGATACCACTAGATTCATCAGTCACCCAACAAGCCCAAGGCGGAAAGACTATTATGAATGAATCAATTTCCCTATATAACAATGAGTTATTTAACCTAGATGGGAAATATCCTTCTTTTATTGGGTCAAATTCATCATTCCTCAACCAATGGGAGTGAGTTAGTGCTCGACCAAGGAAAAATGCAAGCAGTTCTCTAGGCAGAGCCACTATATACCCTCCTGTAAACCCATCGCAGTTCAGTGCCTTTCGGCCTTCTTTATAAAGCTCCTCTCCCTTATCACTCGAAAATTTCCCATTTGAATAGGGTCCTTCTTAGGTTTTTAGAGTCATTTAACATACCTCGCCCCATATCTCTTCAATTTAATTCCTTACGAGTGAGGTATTGGAGGTGATAGAGGGGTAGGTGTATGTGGATCTATGTCCATTAGCTTCATGTTTTGAGTCAATCTGGATAAAATTTGTATGCTTCATCAAATCCGACCCAAGTTAGCATGCTTAATGAATTGAGCCAGTATAGTATGCCTCATCAGGCTACTTTATCTGTTAGTTAGTCAATTTCTCCATTGCTTTTCCAGTTTCACGACTTCAGCTTCCGAATCTCTAGCTTCTCGTTTTGCTAAAGAGAGAAAAAAGAGTGAGAGACAGAAGTTGTGACGAAGGGTAAGCAAACCCATTGGATCAATTGTGTTGATTTTGTGAAGTCATAGCCAATTGAATCGAACCCCTCATGAGCCCTAAAGAAAGTACGTGCCTTCCTGTTTCGACGGAATTCTTAAGCAGAAGAACTAAGGTGAAAGAAAGAAAGGGATAATTCTCCCAGGGATTCATCAAATAAAATAAGGTAGAATAAGGTGAACAACTCTTGATATTACTTATTGGCTCGACCTACTTAACACTTACAGTGAGAAAGAGAAAGGAACCAACCTCCATTAGGTAAGGTTCACTGGTATAGTATTCTCTTGATGGTATTTATTGATTGATCGGCACTGCATGGGAGCATGGCATATCTCTTTTTTATTTATTGAAAGCCAGAGCGTATTGACCTTGATTATGGAGACGAGTTCAGAGGTAGAGAATTGAAGTGGCGACAAAATGTGTAAAAGGGGCCCCCTCTCTATATAAGAATTGGTGGTTTTCAAAATATTTAATGAACTATTTTTTATTCTTATTTATTTTTATTCTTCTTCTTTCTTCCTAATAAGATTTGAGCTTAATTGAAAGTCATAACGTAGCACTAAAAAGAAAATATTTATACCCTTATCCTTGGGAGTTGGGCATAAATATTTTCTCATAAGAACTCTTCAATTTTAGTTCGTGATAATACAACAGGTAGGTTTATTCATTATTAGAAAGTTCCGGATCAGATAGTTGTTCGTGATCATAAAGTGAGTATATTTTTTTTTCATGATCATAAAGTAGTTAGATTGGTTCATTATAAAAGTTTTCCTCTTCGGAAGCCGACCTTGAACCGATACGCTTTTCACCGAATGTGCATCACTTGATAGATTTGTTTGAAAGTCACAGGTTCCAAAAAGTCACTCCTTCCTTAGAAAAGCCAGTCACTTAGGTTGGTATTTTCCGTGTAAGCCTTCTTTGAATAATATTTCTATTTCGATTCCCTTGCATGAAAATTTAGAAGGTTAAGTCTTGATAACGTATAATCGCTTTTAATGTAGCATCCTTCATCATTTAAGTGAGCATCCTTCTGAAAGATAGTGCTTCCTAAGCTTGTTTTCTATTGCCTCATAAATAGCTAGATGGAAAGGTAGGGTTTTTATGCCCTCCAAGGAGCTGAGGTAGGTAAGCTTGAAGTCAAGGAGGGTGAGGGTAGTTCGGGCAAGTACCATTTTCACAACATACATATTTTCTTTCTTTATTGTCTTCCTAAATATTAATGAAATTTATCTTACATGTAGCTGCTCATGATCAGAATGAAATACAGATTTTATTTTTCTTAACAATAAGGTAGCTGGTTTGCGATGAGACAATGGGTAGTTCGTGTGATCATACAAAATATAGTTGGTTCCTTATCAGGGTTTTCCCCTCAAGGGGCCAATATAGAATCAATAAGATTTTCACCAAATGAGCGTCACTTGATTTATTTTCTTTAAAGTCACAAGTTGGTTCCAAAGAGCTACTCCTCCCTCAGAGAGTTAATTAACTTAGTCATTTTCTTGTAAGCTTCCTTTAAATAAGATTGGTTTTCACTTCAATAATTCCTTCACATTCAAATCTAGAACATTAATTATTTCTTATAATAATGACTCTTCACGTAAGCATATCTTCCATCTTTCAAGTGGGTATCTTTCTGAAACCCTTATATTCTATTGCCTTGCAAAAATCTTGGTTATGGGTAAGACAGGGAGTTGGTAAGTCAGGGTCCTGTTTCATTTTCCTGCCTGCTCTGTTTGAAGGGAAATTTTACATAAGTATTCGAAAGAGAATATCCCATCAGAATATTGCATCATAAGAAAGCATCGCGTAAGATAGCATCATAAGATTTTCCCGTAAGATTTCATCATAGTATTGCATCGCAAGATCACGGGTAAGGTTCATTGAATGGGATTCAATTGATCGGCATTCAAGTGAGGATGACTTCCATATCTTTTCTATTTACTGAAACGTATTGATTGGACAAGATCGAATAAAACGCAAAGATCTATGGTAGGTAGCAATAAACACGTGTGAAAAGGGCCATTAAGACAATTTTCAATATTGGTTATATTTTCTCCTCCAATCCAACCTTTCTTATGACTTGAATAAAATAGAGCTGGTCTCATTCCCCTTATGGGGAAAATTCAGCTAATTCTTCTAGAGATCTCTAACCAATAAACATTCCATGGCATGGGAGAATGAATTATTCTATATACTTTCTATTTCCTGAAAAGCCAGAGCATATGATGGATGAATCACAGAGAATATGATGCACAAGTCACAGGGAAACTCTTCAAGGGTGGAATGGAAGTGGTGATAGAATGTACTAAAAGGGATATTGGGACGAGTTTCGACTTTCACTTAAGCTTCTTTACTCAACCTTCACTTTAGTTCCTGGCGAGCATTCGTGGGTGTAAGATAAGAATCGGGGGGAGGGAGAGTGAGGGGGAGATGGCGATGGAGAGAAGGAGGCATCGAGAGAGGAGAGGGGGAAGGGAGGGTACGATAGATGGAGACAGTAGGAGAGAGAGAGGGAGGGAGATCTGGAGAGAGAGGAGGGGGGGGAAAGAGGAAGGGGATATGGGGGAGACAAAGAGAGATAGAGGTGTTAGCCATCCATAATTTTGACAGATGCAAAGATGGCTAAAAAGGGTCTTTCAGTCTTCAAGAAACAAATTTCAGGAAAAATCTGTGACTTCTTGAAGCCTCTACTGTATTCCTTATCCTTCAAAAAACCCAGCTATTTGATCTCTACATTCAAAAGCCTCTTCTCCATTTATACCTCATTTTCTCAAAAATCCCTTTGTTAAACCATAAAAATCCCTTTTTTTTGGTTTAAAAAACCCCTCCGTTTACTCTATCGGAACTTGAAAAAACCTAAAAAACCCCCTTTTCGGCCTTTAAATCCGAGTATTTTCATAAAAAATATTTAAGCCCCTACGGGCTTAGTTCTCAGCCCCTTCTACTTCATGACTAGGACCCACGACCGTCGGCTATAAGCTTAAGCTCCCTTCTCGCTTTCGAAAGTCGCTCTGCCCCCCTTTTCCTTTGTAAATTCAATTTTCTTTCCGTGCTATGGTTGCACCTCCGCACAAATCTCCATCATTGATCTCTTAGATCCAACAGCCATCGGCGGATTGCCCATCACAAATATTTAATTCCACCATTCCCACGTCCATTTCCTTCTTTTCTCTGCCGATGCAAAGTCCCGACTTCATCTCAGCCATCCATTCCCCCGATATCTGACAGCCATTGCTTTCCTCCATCGCATCGGCGCATCGCAGATCCCATTTTCTCTTTCCCCTTGCTTTGTTTCCGCCGATGGCTGATGCCCTCTTTAATACTAGTCATCGATCTCGGTTCTGATCCAACAACCCGCGCTCTATCGCATCGACGCTTCCCACCGCATCGCTCATCGCTCATCCACGATTTCTTTTACCATGCCCCCTGACCCGCTCTGATGCCAATATGCAATGCCCCACTCGGATCTAAGGCGTTGATCTCTATCCTGATCCGACGGTCCTCCGCCCATCGCAATTCCCCCCCCCCCCCCATTGGCATCGGCCATTGCAAGTTCTAAAGCTTTGGTCCTGGACCCTTTGCTCCTCCGATCGCTGACCTGCCGAGTAGATCTCTACTGTCCATCCTTCAAATCCGACAGCTCACATCGTTTCTCCTCCGTTCACCTGTGGACACTGCCAAAACATAAAATAACTTATAAAAGCCCCTCGCTATGTGTATTTTCTTCAATTTTCATGTATCCCCGCTGGTCCCACCTGACCACGCTGGGGCCTTCCATTGGGTTCCCAAATAATCTCCACCATTGATCTATTTTTCTCCCCCCCCCAGATCCAGCGCCCCAAATTCCATTCCGTGCCATAAATCTTGTTTAAACCTTCTCTGCCTAGTTTCTGCCATGGAAGCTCACCCCGCTGCATTCGCCTCCTCTGCACTGCTCCTTCGCCCATGCCTGAGCTCTCTGTTGCTGTTAAGCCAAGAAAAGCAGGTTTTATTAACTCGTTTATCATCATGTGCAGGTTTAATGGTAGATTTGTCCACATGCCTCCCACGGCCAAAGAATCAGTGTTTAAAGGGGCCAAGGGATCGAATTTCAGAGTTTAATCAAATTTTTTATAAACATTGATTAAAAATGAACCCTCTAGCGTGCTGAAACTGTTGGTACACGGAAAATAAGATCAGAAAGATAAAGACAAAGAGGTTAAGCTTTAAGTTGAAGAATACACACCTAAACTCACAGTCTCGAAGGAAAATTCAGTTTGAAGACAAGTTAGCAGAGGAAAGCCTCTAAAGCCACAACTATAGAAGCATTTATTCCTCCTAAGGACTAAAAGGACACCTGTAGCCTATGTTACTTCACACAGACACTTTGAAAGCCATCCCACTACCTAACCCTCTGTGAAATGGTCAGAGTAGTTATTAAGCAGACATGGGTTATAGGACCTGAAATCTGACAGTTTACTTGTCCTATATAGTCAAACAGAGTACTTCAACCACTGTTATATTGAAAGAGCACTCTTCAGAGTTATTTTCTCGCCTACTAGATATGCATAAACATAGGAAAAATCTATTGAAATGGTATGAATAGTTAAGGCAAGTGTCATTAAGCAGGGTGGGCATTCGAGCACTCCTCCCACTCTATCTTAATTCCTATTTATTACCATTTCTATCATACTCTTCCTTTTTCACCTATAAAAACTCATTGAAAATTCATTGTAAGGGGTTGGAATATTGTTAATTGATGAACTGTTGTTGAGTTAGAGTTACTGAGTGGTTGTAACATAGTAGGCTGGGAAGAGAAGAATTGGACTGTAAACGTTGTTGGGTTCAAATTATGTGACTGGTTTTGGACATAAATACACCAACAGATTCACTAGATCTTGATCTAAATCATTGGTGATGTGTTTCCTCATTGTCTGTGTTGCTTTCCTTATGTTTTCCACTCTGTTCATATTCTCTGATAAAGATCAGTAAAATATAGATTAGGATTTACTTCTAAGGTACCCTAATTCTAATTGGTAAGATTTATCTGTATGTTTTCCTCCAAATGTGTATTTAAGAGTGATATCAATAGAATATAACCAGTCAAGAATGTTGGTGAGCCCATGTCTTTCTGAGTAGAACTTGAGATATTGTTCTTCAATGAGATTTTCATTGCATACTAAGTAAAGTCTTAAGCAAGGAAGTCTATGGCTAGCCCTGTCCCTTGTTTGGTCTTAAAGAGTTGCTTTGAATATTTCCCTTAAGAGTAGGCCGAAAGCAGGAAAGGTTTAAAGTCCTTGCTTGATCTTAGGTTTCTTTTTATGTTATCTCATATGTGTTTCTCATGAGTGTATGCCAAAAGTAGGTTAGGTTAAAAGTCCTTGCTTGATCTTAGGCCGCCTTTGTTTTCTTACATGTTGCTTCTTTCATTTCACTCCTTAATGTTCCATATCACAAACTCAACTTAAAAGATATTTTGATATAGATGACTTGCCCTTTGAAAACTCTTGGATGGTTGATGTGTGAGTAAACCCTTTTATGACTCCATAGCCCAATGGTTTAGCACTCTTTGACCTATCTTCCCACGTTGAAACATCCTTCCACTTGCTTCCTTCTTCACTTAACATGACCTTTCTCAGTTAATGATTCCAACTGAAACAAGACAAACAACCTCTCGAACTTCATAACTAGCCTAATATCATAACTAAGCATAAAAAAATATCTTTAAAAACCATACTTACATAGAGAGATCCCTCTCTGAATCCAGGAGGGCAAGATCCTAGGATTCCAAAGTGGTTCTGATGTTGCCTGGTCATTTGATATGCCAGTATGCCAAATCACCAGGACCCCAACATAATGGCGGCTCCACTGGGGAAAACTCTAAGTAAACTACAATATTAGACATCCTTGAGAACTCAGAAAACCCACAACAGCCTTATATTGGTAGTTAATTACTGTGGTGGACAAAAAATCATCTTGAACATTTTAAATCATCCACCCGGCGACTCCACAACTCCTAAAAGATCAAAAGACTCCACTGGTGATCAGTAGGCCTGCTGATTATTCCTGGTTTCACAAAGACTCCACTGGGGCAGCCCACACTACCATTAAAACATTATTCACATCCATGATTAGGAAACTTTAAGGATTAAGTTTTCTTTGTTAAAGAATAGTTTTTCTTTGTAAGATCGTTATATCTGGCTAAATTTTTTCTTTTTGGGTCTGAAACTTAACATATTGGCTTCAAAAAGAATTCATACCAGAGCTTATGCTGACCCAAATCCTCCTGAAATAGTTGATAATCCAGAAAACATTCTTAGGAAGTCTCTTGTATCTAGGGATCCAACTATTATCAGACCTATTTATAGAGCCAAATCTGTTCCCGAAAACCTTAGAGCTCTATTAGATACTCAAGTTGACTTAGTTTTACCAAGTAATTTACCCAGAACTAAGTCACTTAGTGGTATAGATCAGATAGACTTTGAGCCTCCAAGTTCACCACCGCATAGTGATCAACATCTTAGTAGTAGAGAAACCCCTCCATCCACGCCTCCTGATCTCCATTTCATTCATAACTTGGGTCTCTCTCACCCTAAATCTGCTCAATAGTCTCTTGTTGGTCCAAGCACTTCTGCCATCCATATACCTGTTGTTCAAGCCACCCCTTTATTCACACAAAATACTATTATGGTAGCATGGTATGCTCCCTTAGTGTTACCACAGCCTCTGGTTCCTTTACCCAATGAATGTCAGTCTAAAATTCCCCATCTCACTGGAAATGAGTCCACTACTACTCAACAACATGTAGAAAAGATGAATGATGCCTTTGATTATATGGAAATAGAATATGAGACCATTAAGATGAGAATATTTGCCTAAATTTTAGGAGGAGAAGCCAATAAATGGTTTAAGGGTTTAACTCCTCGCAGTATAAATGATCTCCCTTCTTTACATCAAACATTCACAAACAAATCAGAAATTAGGAGGAATCCACTGCAAATAATTTCAGATTACAACAACCTAAAGGGAAACCCTGGGGAGAGTGTGCAGAATTATTGCACTAGATTCAATAGTGTTTATAATGCACTACCCCTAGACTTAAGACCTCCACACGGATCAACTTTGGCCAAATTCCTTGAAGGATTTGATCCTGAGATGGCCTATCAGCTTAGAGAAAGGGATCCCTTAACTTTAGAAGACATGCAGAAAGGAGATCTTAGTGTGGAAGCTAATCTGATTGAAAAGAGAGCCAGGATGAGGACTGAAAAGAAAGTGACATATAGAGAGGACACTTCACCTTCTACATCTGACTCAAAATTAGACCATCTAGCCAAGAAAATGGATAGGTTAGAAAAAATTATGGAGAGGTTAGTTGTCCAAACAAGTGCCCAAAAAAGGAACTAGACTCAAAATCAGAGCCAGAACATTAGGAGAACCCCCCTTCAGATGAAACAAAGAGATTCTGATCAACAAATTAGACCTCCATTTCAAGAAAATTATGTTCATGAAGAGGAGAGAATGATAGAAGAGTTAGAGGGAACTATTATAAACATGCTGGGAGTTAATAATGAAAACCCTACCTTTTTCACAGAGGATGACCAAGCCGTATATACATATTATGATTACGAAGGCTTAGAATCCGAAGATTATAGGAAAGGCTTTGAGAATGCAATCATGGAGGTCCACAAGAAATATGACCTCAGAAGCAAAAAGAAACAAGAAATTCCCCAAACAAAAACCTTTGAGGCTATTGTTAAGAACAGATCTAAAAAAGTGGTTAAAAGGGCTGCTGAAAACAACAAAACAACAGTCGAAAATTTTGGTAAAAACAAGGGAAAAATCACTCCAAACACTGATAAACAAAGTGTTGGCCCTAGCAGCACTAGTACTTCAGCTAGTACCCCTGAAAGAATTGTTGTAACTAATGTACATAGTGAAAACTAGCAAGCTGATTTTTCTGGTAAATTAGTGACTAACAAAATAGATTTGAACCTTTCAAAGAGTCAGCTCCCTTTCAGTTTAGAAAGTGAAATTTCTAAAATCAAAATCTTTGTTCCCCTCACTGAGTTAGTCATTCAAGATGCATATAAATGTTAGGTTTTGAAAGCTCTAAACATAGAAGAAAATAATGACTCTGTCAACCTCAATGATGATTAGCCAACCCTCTTATTTGGTCCTAAAATTGAAGGGAAATTCCACGAAGGAGTGGTCCCTCCTTTCTATGTTAGTTTGAACATCCATGACAAGATTTTACACAATGCTATGCACGATTCAGGGGCATCACATAACCTCATGCCCAAAGTAATCATCGAGATATTAGGCCTTGAAATAACCAGACCATACAAATATTTGTACTCTTTTGACTCCAGTAGAGTGAAATGCGTAGGCTTGATCAAAGATCTGTGTGTAAACTTGACCCAAATCCCAGCTAAATGCATGGTGATGGATGTGGTCGTGGCTGATGTGCCCCCCAAATATGGCATGCTTCTTTCAAGATCATGGGGCGCTAAGTTGCAAGGTACCATGAAAATGGACATGACATATGCCACCATCCAAGTTTTCAGTCAACTTAGGAGACTGTATAGGGAATCACACATGAAATTTATGGTGAGCAGTCGAGAAAAATTAGAGAATTCCCCTCTTTATTCTGTCCACACAAACCTAGACTCGTTCATTCTTTGCAATGATGAAAGCTTTGGTGAACTAAAGTTGGATGATGAGCAATCACCCAGCATAACAAAAATTAAGGAGGGAGAAGCTCTCAAACAGGGTGCCAAAGGTGAAAGTTGCAACAAACAAAACAAAGAACATGAGCAACCCACTATCCATCAAATTAGTGAAAATCACAGGAGTCAAGAAGAAAGGCCTGAAATCCATGAAAACCTTAAAGAACCAGTCCAACCCAAACATGCTGCAGAACCCACAGAACTGCATTATGATAGTCAGAACACACAGGACAAAGAGGAAAGCAATGAAAATAACAACAAGTCCGAAACTAGCCCTCTTTGGAGTATGAGTTTTGATGGGTCTTGCAATAGAACTGGTGCAGGAGCAGGTGTATGGTTTCACAACACTGAGAATAATTACGCTGAAATCCATGCATACAAGCTAAAATTCCAATGCACCAATAATATAGCAGAGTATGAAGCACTCCTCTTAGGACTGCAGTCACTGAAGAAATTGGGAGCCAAGATGATAGTTGTTCATGGATATTCTGAATTGATCATTAGGCAAATAAATGGAGAATACACGACCAAACATCCAAGACTAAGAGCCTATAGAAATGATGCCATGGACCTTTTTCAAACCTTTGAGGAATATGAACTTGTTTTTGTCCCTAGAAGCCAAAGCATCCTTGCCAATGGATTGGCTTGCGCTGCCAGCTCATGTCAAAAACCCTATGACAACAAGAAATTCAATGTCAAAGTGAAATATAGGCCAGCTGTCCCAAACAATGAAAAATATTGGCGGGTATTTGAAGGAGAGGATTTTTTTCAGTTCAGAAATGAGTTTGAATTACCTAATTCAAATTCAAAGTATGCTAAAAACTGTCTGGATGAGGAACAACGTGACCAAAATGAACCTCCTCCCATTGCAGGAATAAATCCTCTAACCAGTGAGTTCGAAAATCAAACAGAAGAATACATAAACTCAGAAAAAGAAGACATATAGGTATTACAGTTCAAAGAAAAAGGCTTGCCCAAAGGAGTAGCGCCTCTAGAAGACTTGTTTGATTTTAATGACGTTTCCAAGAAACCAACAATAGAACCCACCAATTCTGATATCGAGGAATGCAACATAGGTAGTAAAGAAAAACCCAAAATGATCAAACTGTCTAAGACTTTGCCAGCTCACATTAAACTAAGATATATTGAGTTGTTTAAATAATTTTCTGAAGTTTTTGCTTGGGGCTATGAGGATTTAAAGGCATATGACACAGAGACCATTCAACACAAGATACCTCTCAAGGAAAACCAAAAACCATTTAGGAAAAAAGTGCGCAGAATAAACCCTGTGCAGTTACCTCTAGTTGAGAAGGAAATTAGGAAAATGTATTATGCTGGAATCATTTTCCCTGTGAGATACTTAGAATGGCTGTCTAATCTGGTAGCCGTGAGGAAGAAAATAGGAGAAATTAGGTTCTGTATTGACTTTGGGAACTTGAACAGAGCCTCATTGAAGGACAACTATCCCCTTCCCAAAATGGAGCACATCTTACAAAGGGTAGTTGGTTCCAAGCAGATTTCCTTGCTAGATGGTTTCTCAGGATATAATCAGATATTGGTTTTGCCTGAGAATCAATTGAAAACAGCCTTCACTACTCCTTGGGGCACTTTCATGTATGTAAAGATGCCTATTGGATTAATGAACGCAGGTGCCACCTTTCAAAGAGCCATGGATATTGATTTCTCAGAAGAAATAGGACACTTCATTGTGATTTATTTAGATGACATCATAGTCTATTCCAAAATAGATGAATAACACCTATATCACCTCAGGAAAGTCTTTGAGAAATGTAGGAGGTTTGGGCTATCTTTAAATCCCAGGAAAACATTGTTTGGTCTCCAAGAAGGTAAACTTCTTGGTCATATCATATCTGAAAAGGGGATTAAAATAGATTAAAAAAGGGTCAAAGGTATATTACAGATCACTCACCCTAGAAACATCAAACAACTCCAATCTTTCATTGGAAAGATTAATTTCCTGAGAAGGTTCATACCCAACCTAGCAGAACTCCTTAGGAACATGACAAACATGCTAAAGAAAGAGATAGGAGTCAAATGGACATTGGAAGAAAAGAAATCCTTTGAATTGGTTAAACATGTGCTTACCCAAGTGCTAGTTCTCATTAGTCCTGATTTCACTAAGGACTTCCTCATATTTTCATTTGCATCAGAACATACTGTGGCTATAGTCCTATTACAGGAAAATCTAGAAGGGCAAGAAAAACCAATTGCATTTTTCAGCAAGGCACTAAAGGATGCACCTATGAAATATAATATAATGGAGAAACAGGCCTATGCATTGGTCAAAGCCTTGAAGGAATTCAGATTTTATATTTTACACTCCCACATTATTTCATTTGTGCCTCATGTATTGGTGAAGGACATTCTTTCACAAGACCCTGATGGCAAAAGAGGAAAGTGGATTGCTGAGATACTGGAATATGATTTGGAAATTAAACCCACTAAACTCATCAAGGGTCAAGGCCTAGCACAATTAATGGTTTAATCTAACTTACAAGCACTTGATATAAACATGATAGATGCACTAGATGAAAAAGAATAATTACCAGCTCCACTTGTTGAAGATAATTTCCTTAGTTCATCTTGGTATGCTGATATTTTATATGTGCTTATTAATCTCAGTGCACCTCCTAGTTTGTCCAAAACAAAGGCCAGATTCTTAAAGTTAAAAGCTGTTAATTACTGCATTTTGAATAATTGTTTATATTGGAAGAATTCCAGTGGTTTATTGCTTAAATGTTTGCCTGAGGTTGATGAAGATAGGATCAAGCATGAGTTCCATGAAGGAGAATGTGGAGGCAACCTAAGTTGGAAAACCACTGCTAATAAAATCTTTAGAGCTGGCTATTACTGGCCCACCCTTTTCCAAGATGTCCACAGGATGATAGTTTCTTGTCACAAGTGCCAAGTCTTCGAAGGCAAGAGAAAACTACTTCCCCTACCTTTGCAACCAATCACTGTTGAAGCTCCTTTTCAGCAGTGGGGCCTAGACTTCATTGGGGAAATCCACCCTGTCTTATCTACCCAACATAGATGGATACTCACAGCCACTAACTATTTCAACAAATGGATAGAAGCCATCCCTTCTAAGAATTCCATAGACTCAGTCATCATAAAATTTCTTGAAGATCATATCCTGTCTAGATTTGGCTGTCCTAGGAAAATTATCACTGACAATGCCACTGCATTTGGTTCAAAAAATATGGTTGACTTCTGTCACAGATATCAGATTGTGCTTGGTCATTCTACAACTTATTACCCTCAAGGTAATGGAATGGAAGAATCTTCCAATAAAAGCCTAGTAAACATAATAAAGAAGCTGCTGGAAGAAAATCAGAGATCATGGCACACCAAGCTGGTATACGCCTTATGGGCAGATAGACTGACAATGAAGAAATCAATCAGAATGTCTCCCTATCAGTTGGTGTATGGAGTTGATGCAATTTTTCCTACCAGTTTGGGAGTGCCATTGATGATGTTGGTCCAAGAAATACAGTCAGAAAAAGATAGCATCACAAGAAAGATAAATCAGACCATACACCTTCAGCAAACCAGGGAGGAAGTTTATAATAGAGCACAAAAAGTACAAGAGGATATCAAAAGGCTACTTGACAAGAGGACAAAGGCCAGTGATTTCAATATTGGTGACAAAGTGCTCAAATGGAATTCCAAGAGAGAGGATAAGGGAAAACATGGCAAGTTTGACAATTTATGGAATGGCCCTTACATTATTCAATCTGTTGTTGGTCATAATGCATTTTTTCTACAGGAGATGGATGGTACAGACCTGTTTGGGGGTCTTGTCAATGGAAGGATTCTCAAACACTATTTCTGCTAAAACTTCTATTTAAAGTTTTCATTTTCCATTGTAAATATCATTGCTTTGTTTGTTTGAGAAATAGAAAAATACAAAAATAAAAAAATAGAAAAGAAAATAGGGCAAATTATAAAAGAAGAAAGGTACAACCCCACACCAAAAAAGAAAGAAAGTATGAAAGTGTGCAAGATTAAATTCCACTACTTGAAAGAGCACTGCTATCTATTCATACAGCCTAATCATGGCTAGATAGATTTCAATTTACTGCTGGTATTTTAGTGAAGAAGATTTTCCAAAATGTTTAATATTGGCTTATCACTAAATTAGATTAGGAAACAAAAGAGTGGTTCAAACATGCTCAAAATCTGAACCACAGAATCAAAGGAGAAAATGGATCTAATCAAATCAAAACCTAGGCCAAAGATACAAAGAGGACTGGTTCTAACATGCTAAAAATTTGAACCAGGAAAAGAAGAAGAAAACAGCTCAAAGAGACCAGAATCAGAGCTGAAAGAAAGAATGAAGGATGCTTGTAATTTTCAGATCTTAAGCCTTCACAGTTTTGTTTTAATTTTCTGCAAATAAGTCTATGTGCAGCTGGTTCTTGGCCATGGACATTACAGAAAATTAGATAGCTTAATCCTGGTTTGACTGTGTTTTCAATTTCTGTTTTAGAATATAGGGAAATAAATCTGTCAGACAACTCAAATCCCGACAGATGGTAGATTAGGTAGAGAAAATATGAGTTCAACTGTTTAATATGAACTCATGGAGGAATAAGGGTAGATTTAGATTAATTTTTCATGCTTTCCAAAGAATAAAATGTTGATGTCTAAGGTTTGCAAGTCCAAGTGCACCTGATGAAGAAAAGATGTTAGGAAAGTAGGTTGGGTAGGTAATTGTTTGGGGAATGGATCCTTCTGTTTGATATATTTCTGATCATATTTCAAAGCAATACGGTCAAAGAAGAAAGGTTGTCATGGATAAAGCATAGGTTTGCATTTCAGAGATAAAATTCTGAGGTTCTTGACACCTCCAAGGAGCTTCCATCCCCAAGTTGGAGCCACTGTTAGCCATCCATAATTTTGACATATGCAAAGATGGCTAAAAAGGGTCTTTCAGTCTTCAAGAAACAAATTTCAGGAAAAATCTGTGACTTCTTGAATCCTTTGCTGTGTTCCTTATCCTTCAACAAACCCAGCTATTTGATCTTTGCATTCAAAAGCCTCTTCTCCATTTATCCCTCATTTTCTCAAAAATCCCTTTATTAAATCATAAAAATCCCTTTTTGTTGGTTTAAAAGACACCTCCCTTTACTCTATCAGAACCTGAAAAAACCTGAAAAAACCCCTTTTCAGCCTTTAGATCTGAGTATTTTCATAAAAAAGATTTAAGCCCCCGTGGGCTTAATTCTCAGCCCCTTCCGCTACGTGACTGGGACCCGGGACCGTCGGCTATAAGCTTACGCCCCCTTCTCGCTATCGAAAGTCGCTTCTCTCCCCTTTTCCTTTGTAAATTCATTTTTCTTTCCGCGCTATGGTTGCACCTACGCACAAATATCCATCGTTGATGTCTTAGATCCAACGGCCATCGGCGGATCTCCCATTGCAAATCGGCAATTCCACCAGTTTTGCATCCCTTTCCTTCTTGTCTCCACTGATGCGAAGTCTCAACTTCATCTCAGCCATCCATTCCCCCGAGATCTGATGGCCATCGCTTTCCTCCGTCGCATCGGTGCATCACAGATCCCATTTCCTCTTTCCCCTTGCTTTGTTTCCACCGATGGCCGATGCCCTCTTTAATCCTAGCCGTCGATCTTGGTTCTAATCCGATAGCCCGCGCTCTGTCGCATCGGCGCTTCCCACCACATCGCTCATCGCTCATCGGCGATTTCTTTTCCCATGCCCCCTGACCCTCTCTGACGCCAATATGCGATGTCGTGCTTAGATCTGAGCCGTTGATCTCTATCCTGATCCGACGGTCCTTTTCCCATCGCAATCTCCCCCCCATCGACGTCGACCATTGCAAGTTACAAATCTTTTGTCTCAGACCCTCTTCTCCTCCGATCGCCGACCTGTCAAGTAGATCTCTGCAGTCCATCCTTCAGATCCGACGGCTCACATCGTTTCTCCTCCGTTCGCCCGTGGACACTGCCAACACATAAAATAACTTATAAAAGCCCCCTCTATGTGTATTTTCTTCAATTTTCATGTATCCCCGTTGGTCCCACCCGACCACGCTGGGCCCTTCCATTGGGTTCCCAAATAATCTCCACCATTGATCTATTTTTCTCCCCCCAGATCCAACGACCCAGATTCCATTCCGCGCCATAAACCCTGTTTAAACCTTCTCTTCCTGGTTTCCGCCATGGAAGCTCACCCCGCCGCATTCGCCTCCTCTACACTACTCCTCTGCCCACGCCCGAGCTCTCTGTTGCAGTTAAACCAAGAAACGCAGGTTTTCTTAAGTCATTTATCGTCATGTGCAGGTTTAATGGCAGATTTGTCCACAGGTCTCCCATGGCCAAAGAATCAATGTTTAAAGGGGCTGAGGGATTGAATTTCAGAGTTTAATCAAAAGTTTTATGGACATTTATTAGAAATGAACCCTCCAGCACGCTGAAACTGCCGGTACACCAAAAATAAGATCAGAAAGATAAAGACAAAGAGGTTAAGATTTAAGTTGAAGAATACACACCTAAACTCACAGTCTCGAAGGAAAATTCAGTTTGAAGACAAGTCAACAAAGGAAAGCCTCTAAAGCCACATCTATAGAAGCATTTATTCCTCCTAAGGACTAAAAGGACACCTGCAGCCTATGTTACTTCACACAGAGACTTTGATAGCCATCCCACTGCCTAACCCTCTGTGAAACGGTCAGAGTAGTTATTAGGCAGACGTGGGCTATAGGACCTGAAATATGACAATTTACTTTTCCTATATAGTCAAACAAAGTACTTCAGCCACTGTTATATTGAAAGAGCACTCTTCAGAGTTATTTTCGCGCCTACCAGATATGCATAATGTTGGAAAAATACTGAGAGGGGGGGGGGGAGGTGAATGGGTATTTAGGGAAAACTAAAACTTTTTACTTTTTCATGCTCTAAAACCCATACGCTACTTTGCTGAAGACAACTAGCGTATACACGCGGATATACTTCATAAAACTCGCGTATACACAGAGATCTAATTATGCCATTAATTCTTCCCATATATCATTTCATCATTCATTCATTAGATGTTCTATAAACAGTAAACATGTGCAGTAAGAACAGAATAAACCATCACACATAAGCATCACACATGAACACCAGGATTTTAGGTGGAAACCCAAGTCGGGAGAAAACCACCGCTGCAGTTGCTCAGCCTTCAATATTTATTATAGAGAAAACATCTTACAACATATGTGCTGGCGCAGACTTGACCAGCACGCAGGCACCCACCTGCGCTCGTTTACCAGCCTCTCCTGGAAAGGAGCTCCAACCCCCTGACTCGTTTACCAGCCTCTCCTGGAAGGGAGCTACGACCCCCTGATCTCGTTTACCAGCCTCACCTGGAAGGGAGCTACAACCCCCTGACTGAAGGCTACAACCCTCAGCACCTCTATGGACCACGTTTCATCAATTTTCACACTGGATCCAACACTTCCTTTAGAACACAACTTGCAGGCCACGTTACATCATATTTTCAGACTGGACCCACTCCATACTTTTAAGCACAGTTAAACATGAAACTGATACATATAACTCACTGAAAGATATCAGTAAACCATCAGAATAGATTAGACATTTCTTACCACAGACTTCAGCAAACCCTATTTTGCATACGCGCTTTCCTTTCTCTGATATCGTGTATATACGCGCTTCCGTTCAGATCAACCAGCGTATACTTCTGTACAAATTGCAGAATTAATTTCTCTGCCCATATGCGCTTTCTCTTCAGTAAACCCGCGTATGTACGCGCTTCCTCTGTAGCAAACTAGCGTATGGATCTTCAACCATTTCAGAGCTGCATACTTCTTTAGATCAGATATTCAGTTCAGATTTAACTCTTCACTTCAGACAGATGTTCGCCTCATCTCAGATCTAAACATTCAATGAACAGATCTAGAAGATACAAATACATTTCAGATCTATATTCCCTTCTTCATCATTTTCTTCATTGGTGCATCATACATTCAGATCTATCATTCAACTGTAACCCTTTCATTTAGATATCCTTTAGAGAGAAGTATTCATTCAAGCTCAGACATCCTGCACCCACACTCATGATTTGCACAATGAATTTCTTCTCTTTATATAGATTTACCTGTTTCCAATACCATGAGCCAAAACCACATTATTTCCGATGGTATTCCTGGACGGGGTCATTTAGACGAATCATTACCCAATACAATGGGTTAATACCATGGTGGTTACCCCTGGTTTTTCACTTTATGAGCGCTTTTTCCCATACGCGGCTTGGCACGTTATTTCCCGCGTGCATACGCGACTTCTCCTAGACGAATCCGCGTATGCCTTGAGACATACTCTTTTCATCATAGATCTAGCACATACTGAATTCCTTTCTTCATTGCCTTCTGTTCTCACTATAGATACATCAGTTTTACATCATTTCCAAGTCCATCAAGTCAAGAATAACTTCATCAGGTGGATTGCCATCAAGGACAACACATGCCAACAATTTCATCTTCATTCAGTGGGTTGCCATCAAGGACAACACTCTGCATCATATTGCCAACAAAAACACAGGAAAAAGCTACTAAAATGGTCTGAACAGTTAATGCAACTGTCAATAATAAGAATGGGCATTCAAGCACTCCTCCCACTCTATCTTAATTCCTATTTATTACCGTTTATATCATACTCTTCCTCTTTCACCTATAAGAACTCATTGAAAATTCATTGTAAGAGGTTGGAATATTGTTAATTGCTGAACTGTTGTTGAGTTAGAGTTACTGAGTAGTTGTAATATAGTAGGCTGGGAAGAGAAGAATTGGACTATAAATGCTATTGGGTTCAAATTATGTAACTGGTTTTGGACATCAATACACCATCAGATTCACTGGATCCTGATATAAATCATTGGTGATGTGTTTCCTCATTGTCTGTGTTAATTTGCTTATGTTTTCCACTCTATTCATATTCTCTGATAAACAGCAATAAAATATAGATTAGGATATACTTCTAAAGTACCCTAATTCTAATTGGTAAGCTTTATCTGAATGTTTTCCTCCAAATGTGTATTTAAGAGTGATATCAATAGAATATAACCAGTCAAGAATGTTGGTGAGCCCATGTCTTGTTGAGTAGAACTTGAGATACTGTTCTTAAATGATATTTTCATTGCATGCTAAGTAAATTCTTAAGTAAGAAAGTCTATGGTTAGCCCTGTCCCTTGTTTGGTCTTAAAGAGTTGCTTTGAAGATTTCCCTTAAGAGTAGGTTGAAAGCAGGAAAAGTTTAAAGTCCTTGCCTGATCTTAGGTTGCATTTTACGTTATCTCATATGTGTTTCTCACAAGTGTATGCCAAAAGCAGGTTAGGTTAAAATTCCTTGCTTGAACTTAGCCTGCCTTTGTTTTCTTACATGTTGCTTCTTTCATTTCACTCCTTAATGTTCCATATCACAAACTCAACTTAAATATCTTTTGATATAGATGACTTGCCCTTTGAAAACTATTGGATGGTTGATGTGTGAGTAAACCCTTTTATGAATCCATAGCCCAATGGTTTAACACTCTTTGACCTATCTTCCCACACTGAAACATCCTTCCACTGCTTCCTTCTTCACTTCACATGACCTTTCTCAGTTAATGATTCCCAACCGAAAAAAGACAAACAACCTATCGAACTTCATAACTAGCCTAATATTGTAACTAAGCATAAATAAATATCTTTAAAAACCACACTTACATAGAGAGATCCCTCTTTGAATCCAGGAGGGCTAGATCCTAGGATTCCAAAGTGGTTCTGATGTTGCCTAGTCATTTGTTATGCCAATATGCCCAATCACCAAGACCCCAACAAGAGGGAGGGAGAGTTGGAGATAGAGGAGGGGGGAAAAGAAAAGGGGACATGGGGGAGACAAAGAGAGAGAGAGAGAGGGAGGGAGAGAGGAGGGTGACAAGGAGGTACGAAGAGAGAGAGAGTGGGGGTAGAGGGGGAGAGGGAGATAGAGGGAAAAAGAGGCGGGGGATAAGAGAGGGGGTAGATAGAGGGAAGGAGGGAGAGATGTAGCATGGGGCTAGAGGGGGAGTGAGAGAAGGAGGGAAAGGGAGGTGAGGAGAGTATAGGGGGAAGGAACGGGGAGAGAGGGGGAGAGAAGGAGAGGGAGGAGTGGGGAAGAGATGGGGAGAGGGATAGGTGGAGAGAGAGAGAAAGAGGAGGGAGAGTTGGAGAGAGATGAGGGGGGAAAAGAGAGGGGGATATGGGGGAGACAAAGAGAGAGAGAGAGGTACGGAGAGAGAGAGAGTGGGGGTAGAGGGGGACAGGGAGGGAGTTACAGAGAGAGAGTGAGAGGGGGTAGAGGGGGAGAGGGAGATAGAGGGAAAAATAGGTGAGGGATAAGAGAGGGGGGGATAGAGGGAATGAGGGAGAGATATAGAGTGGGGCTAGAGGGGAAGTGAGAGAAGGAGGGAAAGGGAGGTGAGGAGAGGATAGGGGGAAGGAACAGGGAGAGAGGGGTGGGGAAGAAATGGGGAGAGGGATAGGTGGAGAGAGAGAGGGAGGGAGGGAGGGAGAGCAGGAAAGAGAGGGATATGGATAGAAAGAGGGAGAGAGATAGAGAGAGTAGGAGGAATAGGAAGGGAAGGAGATAGGGAGAGAGAGAGGGGGGAAGGCGGAGGAGAGAGTGGGGGTGCACAGGGTGATAGAGACTAAGAGAGAGTGGGTGCGGGGTAGGGCGAGAGAAAGGAGGAGGAAAACATAAAGAGATAACACAGGGAGGGTGGAAGAGAGAGAGGGAGATGGAGGGAAAAAGAGGTGGGGATAGGAGAGGGGGCATATAGAGGGAAGGACAGAGAGATATAGAGTGGGGGTAGAGGGGGAGTGAGAGAAGTAGGGAAACAAAGGTGAGGAGAAGATATGGGGAAGGAAGGGGGAGAGAGGGAAAGAGCAGGAGAGAAAGGGGTGGGGAAGAGATGGGGAGAGGGAGAGGTGGGGATAGAGCGAGGGAAGGAGAGCTGGAGAGAGAGGAGAGAGAGGGATATGGATAGAAAGAGGGAGAGATATAGAGAGAGGAGGGATAGGAAGGGAAGGAGAGAGGGAGAGAGATATTGGGGGAAGGAGGGGGAGAGATGGGGGGTGTACATGGAGATAAAGATCGAGAGAGATAGGGGGTGAAAGAGAGAGAGGGAGGAGGGGAAGATATAAAAGGAGGAGGCAAAGAGAGAGAAAGAGAGAAGGCGGGGACAAAGTAAGAGAGAGAAAAGGAGGAGGCAAAGAGAGAGAGAGATATATATATATAGAGAGAGAGAAGGTGGGAATGGAGGAAGAGAGAAATAATGACGTAGAGAGAGAGAGAGAGAGAGAGAGAGAGAGAGAGAAGGCGGGGACGGAGGAAGAGAGAGATGGTAGAGAGAGAGAGAGAGAGAGGGAGAGAGGGAGAGAGGGAGGGAGATGGAGGAAAAAGGAGGTGGGGAGAGGAGAGGGGGAGGGGAAGGGGAGAGGGGGGAGATAAAGGGAAGGAGGGGGAGATAGAGAGTGGGGGTAGTAGGGGAGTGAGAGAAGGAGGGAAAGAGAGGTGAGGAGAGGTTAGGGGGGAGGAAGGAGGAGAGAGGGGGGAGCAAGAGAGAGAGGGGTGGGGAGGAGATGGGGAGAGGGAGAGGTAGAGAGAGAGAGAGAGGTGGAGAGAGAGAAGGGAGGAGAGAAGGAGATAGATGAGAGAGAGGGAGGGATATAGAGAGAGGAGGAGGGATATGAAGGAAACACTACAAGGAAAAGACCCTCTAGTGGATGTTTTTGAGGAACCCCTTATAAAAATACCCCAGACATCCATTTCTAGCGGACGTTACTAGAGGAGGTTGGCGGGCGGAGGTTTTTGCGAATGTTTTTTTTCCGGCGCGCTTATCATCATACACCGCACCGATGCGTTCAACAAGAGAAAGCACCGGTGTGCACAAAACATTGGCACACCGGAAACCGTGCACTCCGACGTACACACCCGCCCGGTGCGTTGTATTACTATAATGCACTGGTGCTTTAAAACTCTTATGCATTGATGCCCCATAAAAAATCACACCAAAACAGAAACCGCCTGGTGCGGTATTAAGCAACTGCACTGGTGCGCCCATAAAAACCCCGCACATCGAAACAGGGTTAAATAAAAAAAAATTACGGCAAAAAAACCGCATTTTTCACTTTTCTTAGTGCTCCAAAGCTCTCAAGCACCAGTGTAATTTATCCTTGTCTAAGCCACCCTGACATCAGTGCTCCCATTGCACCCATTTCACGCACTGCTGCTATGCATTGCCCACCAATCTCCAACTTGAATTTTTCAAAATGGTGGGAAAAATTTCTTTTGCAAATTCTATAGCCAATATGCCTCGTTGACGACCAAATGTATAGGTTTTTTTCTTGATTTTAGATAATTAAGAATTTTAATGGATTATAATTTCAAATAACCTTAAAATTAACCATTTAAAAAAAAGAGAAAAAAAATTTCACACGGTGCGCTCGAGTCATTCGACTTGCATTGGTTCACGGCGATGCCTATAAATTTATAGGCCACACCACAACCGATGCTAACAGTATCTGCACCAGTTCTTGGGAAATACCGACAGACACACCATGTTATTTTAACATTTTTAAAAAAGTGCGGTGTAGTCGTTTACCTGGCTGCACCGTTGACCATGTGGAATAGCGGCAACGCGGTGCATTGACTGAAATATACACCCCAGGGCATGTAATGTTGTTAGTGCACCACATTCCACATTTTGACAGGGTCAACAATGCATCCTGGTAAACCGGTGCTAACGGTATCTACACCGGTTCCGGGGCGGTAATGAAGGCGCACCGTGTTATTTTAATTTATTTTAAAAATAGCGGTGCGATTGGTTACCCAGCTGCACCGTTGACCTATTTGAATAGTGGCAACGCAGTGCATTGACTAAAATATCCACCCCGGGATGGTTATTTTTGTCAGTGCACCACTTTCCATATTTCGACAGGGTCAACGATGCAGCCTGGTAAAAGACCACACCATTGACTATGTAATGATAGCAGGAGGTCGATCCGCTAACTTAACTATACGCCTCGGGGCTAGAGTTTAGTCAGTGCACCGAACTCCTGACAACGTACATTGTCAGCTGTGCACTACAAATTTTCGGGAGCATCGTCATCGGTGCGTTGAATATTATTTGGTGCACTGTCGCCAATGCGCTCCATAAAAATATGCACTGGGACCGGTGCATGACTATTTTTTTGGCGCACCGACTGTTTTTTTTTGTTTTTCCAAAAAAAATTATATATGTTATTTCTAAATACATGTATCATTTAATAAAAAAATTGTATTTAATATGTCAATCATTCGGAGACGTCAAAGGACAGAAGAGGGGGAACAACGGAAACAACAGGCGGACCAGTATAACATGGTTCACCTGTGGGAGGCATGAGAGAGGGAGAGAGATGCATACCCTTGCCTTATTACAGTAGCTACCTAGGGGCTCCTAAGGAAGGTAGGCCTCCTCAAGTTCTATGAGGAGGCTACTTCCCTAAAGGGCCACGATTTGTTTTTGAGACATCTTATCCGAAGGTGGAATGCCCACCAACAGGCTTTCCGGGTTGGTCTTAACCAGTGGCACACACCCACTGAGGAGGATATATATTTCATTACAGGGCTATCGAGGATAGGGGTGGATTTTCCCTCATTCCCAGAGGTTCCAGCTGGCTATGTAGCAGGGAGTCAGTTAATGTACTCCCAGAGATACATTGGAGCATCAGTACTGTCTCCTTCATATTTTCAGGTCGTTGGAGATCAGTTACGTGTTGGTGCATTTGGTAGTGAGGAGGTGAGGTGCCTCTCACTTCTCATTTCTACCATTTCACACAAGACCAATGACGGGCAACACATTAGTTGCTTACTTTTATATTATGTTGATTCTTTAGTACAGGAGCCATGACTTGTTAGGTGGTCTGCCATTTTTTTGCGACAGTTCTGTACAGCCTTAGATAGATGTCGTGCTTATGCACAAGGGAGGGTAAAATTCCCTTTTTCTTCCGAGATTTTTATTTTTTAATTTTTTGAGAGGTTTCCAGAGGCAAGGCCTACTTTTTTTTGGCGGCCTCGTAGGTTGATGTTCGAGGCACAGATGCACATGTGGGGGAAAATGATGCCTAAGAGGGGCAAGGCTATGTTTCCAGCGAGGATATCGAATGATGCACTGGAGTTGCTAGCCAGTGTTGACGAGAATCCCTTCATTATGGTCCCCTGTCCTTATGCGGGTTTGCATTGACGAGGGTGTGCCAACATCCTCTTCACAGCTGATGAAATACCAGATGATAGAGCTAATATTACTGTTTTATTTAAATTTATTATAACATGTTATTTAACTTGTTTTTATTAAATTGTGTAATGAAATTCTCTAATTATTGTTGTGTACTTGTATGTATTTTGTAGACATTGGGTCTTTTGATCATGAGGACATGCCGGCACCACCACATGATCCAGATGTGGATCCTGATGACGATTATGGCATGCCAGATGCCGAGGATCATCAAGAGGCCGGTGCAAAGAGACCTGCTCCTATTGGTGCGCCGGTACCGTCTTTTTCTAGGCGCGGTCGGCTTGATAGCAGATACAAGATGGAGTTGGGCAACCAACTCACTGCATTAATTGTTGAGGCGGGCATAAGGTCCGCTCATATGAGAGACATATAGGCTGTTGTGTAACCAGCTTCAGAAATAGAAGAAAAGAGATATAAACGCCTTAGAAATGAGCCACTTCGAGGGGGCAACCTCCAATACATTACATAAATGAACAATTCTTGGATGCTACAAATGAACAAAACCTCCTTCTATATATAGGAGTCCATGGGGCCACAATATAATCCTAGTGGGCCACAATGTAATCCTAGCCGACCTAACAATAATAATTTAAGGGCACAATAATAACAAAATGGGGGTTACAAGGGTACAATAATAACAATAAGGGGGTTACACTAACAACAATAAGGGACTATACTAGTAATATAGGGACCTAACATACCCCTCTCCTTCAAAAAAGTGTTGTCCTCAACACTTGAGTAGCTCTGGGTGCTTCTGTATAAAATTCTCATCCTCCCATGTAGAATCTTCAGTGGGTAAGTTCTTCCACTTGATGAGATACTCTGAAATTGATCGATTCCGTAGTTGTCGAGTTCTTGTTTCCATGACCTCTTCTGGTTCCAATATGAATTTTCCTTCCTCATCAAGTTCTGGCAATATTGTTTGAACTGGAAGATTTTCACCTATAACCTTCTTTAAGCATGAAACATGGAAAACTGGATGTACTCGCGAAGAAGCAGGAAGCTCCAATTTGTATGCCATAGTACCAAACTTTTGCAACACCTTGTAAGGACCATAGTACTTTGGCGATAATTTATTATCCTTCTTTGCTTGCTTGAGGGACATTTGTTTGTATGGTTGTAGCCGTAAAAATACCCAATCTCCTACATCAAAACTTCTCTCGCTACGATGTTGATCTGCCTGTTGTTTCATTCGATTTTGTGCCAAATTCGGGTTATCCTTTAAGAGTTGGAGAACTTCTTGCTGATGCTCTATGTGATCTTCCACTGCTTGAACCTTCGAATTTTCCCTTAAAGATGATGTGATCGATGGTGGATGATATCCATAAAGTGCCATAAATGGGGTCATTTTTGCTGCAGTATGGAATGAAGTGTTATACCACCATTCAGCGAGAGGTAACCACTTGGCCCATTGTGTTTGTTTATCAGATACAAAACAACGAAGATATCCTTCCAAACATTTATTTACTATCTCTGTTTGACCATCAGATTGAGGATGATAAGATGAGCTATGAGCTAATTGAGTGCCCAAACAAGAAAATAACTCTGTCCAAAAATTTCCCGTAAAAATGGGATCTCTGTCGCTCACAATAACCCTTGGGCTTCCATGTAGCTTTTGAATTCTGTCAACAAATGTAGTAGCAACTGTACTTGCTTTAAATGGATGAGATAATGCACAAAAGTGTGCATACTTGGTAAGTCTATCAACTACCACCATGATGACATTATTTCCTTCGGACTTAGGTAAACCTGTGATAAAATCCATTGAAATCTCCTCCCAACGTTGACTTGGAATAGATAAAGGTTGTAGAAGTCCCGGGGTCTTAATTGTCTCCACTTTATTCTGCTGGCAAACCAAACATTCTGCTACAAACTTTTGAATATCAGATTTAAGGCCATCCCAAAAAAATTCTTTCTTCACCCTATGGTAAGTTTTTAAAAATCCTGAGTGTCCTCCTAAAGGAGAAGTGTGCAATTCCAGAAGAATCTTTTGTTTTAGTTGGGAATTCTTACAAAGATATAAGCGATCTTTGTACCATAAGGAATCATTTTTCCAACTAAACGTATCAAATGTACTAGGATCTTGCTGCAACTTTTGAATGAGTGTCCATACATCTTTTTCCTTCTTCCATTCATCTCTTGCTTCGGTTATCCAATCTGGTTGGATAATAGAAATGGCACAAAGCAATGCTTCCACCTCTTCATTCTTTCTTGAGAGTGCATCTGCAACAACATTAAGCTTTCCTTTTTTTGTAGATTATTTCAAAGTCATAACCCAACATCTTTGTGACCCATTTTTGCTGCTCTTCTGATGATAGTCTTTGTTCCAAAAAGTGTTTAAGACTATCATGATCAGTTTTACCTTGAAGTGTCTTCCCATTAGGTAAGTTCACCATTTCTTTAGTGCATGCAGTATTGCTAACATTTCCTTCTCATAAATAGGTTTCTGTAAATACTTTCCTTTGATTGGACGACTTTCAAAAGCAATGGGTCTTCCTTCCTGCATTAAAGCTGCACCAATTCCATTTCCTGAGGCATCACATTCCACAATAAAGGTTTTTGTGAAGTCTGGCGTAGCTAAGACCGGTGCTAGGCACATTGCCTCTTTAAGATGTTCAAAGGTCTTAGTTGCTTCAGGAGTCCATGAAAATGCATCTTTCTTCAATAATGTTGTTAGAGGTGCTGCTATTCTCCCATAATTCTTAACAAACTTGCGATAATACCCTGTTAACCCGAGAAATCCTCGCAACTTCTTTATGGTTGTGGGGACTTTCCATTCCTTAATGGCTTTAATTTGTTAGGGTCTACTTTAACACCCTCGTGAGATACAATATGACCCAAATATTCCACCTCTTGTACTCCAAAGAAACATTTGGATGTTTTTGCATATAATTGTTTCTCCTGCAATAGTTTGAGCACCCTGTCAACATGTTCAACATGATCCTTCCAAGACCTGCTATAGATTAGTATATCATCAAAAATACTAGCACAAATTTTCTAAGGAAGGGTTTGAAAATGGAATTCATCAACCCTTGAAATGTAGAAGGTGCATTGGTAAGTCCAAAAGGCATGACCAAAAATTCATAATGACCCTCATGAGTTCGAAATGCTGTTTTTGGAATATCTTCAGTCTTCATTCTAATTTGAAGATATCCTGAACGAAGATCCAACTTGGTAAAATAAATTGCTCCATGTAATTCATCCAATAATTCATCAATCACAGGAATGGGAAATTTGTCTTTAATGGTGAGCTTATTGTGCTCCCTATAATCTGGACACATTCGCCATGATCCATCCTTCTTGTGTACCAATACTATAGGAGCAGAGAAAGAGCTTTGACTAGGTTGAATTATACCCGCCTCTAACATTTCTGTAATCATACGTTCAATTTCGCTCTTTTGGAAGTAAGGATATCTATAAGGCCTGATGTTTGGAGGAACACTTACTGGAATCAAATGAATAGCATGATCATGATCACGAATAGGTGGGAGTCCTTTGGGAGTTTCAAACACCTTGGAATGATTGTCCAAGACTTGTTGGAGATCTGCAGAAATAGATGATTTTGATGTTGGAACTTCTAGTGAGCATAATTGTGCAAGTACACCTCGTTGTTCTTTCTTTAGAAGCTTTTTCATGCCATTAGAGCTTATTATCCTTCCCGGCTTCCCTTCAATACCCCGTAATTCGACTTCCTTTCCTTCTGAAAAAAATTTCAAGAAAAGTTCTTGAAAATTAAAAGCTACCGTCCCCAAAGATTGTAACCATTGTACTCCTAGTACAACATCAGCACCTCCCATGGGAATGGAAAGCATGGGACTAGTCAATACATATTCCCCCATGGTTAGCTTGATATTATGGCATTTTCCAGAGCAATTTATAGTTCCTCCATTTGCAGCCATCACTTGACATTCTAGTGTTGGGTATAGGAAACAATTTAATTCCTTGGCTACCTTACAATGAATAAAATTATGGGTGCTACCTGAATCAATCAACACTATTACCTTTTTCTTCTTGATTTGTCCTTGTATCTTGAGAGTTTGAGGAGTGGTAATTCCTGCCATTGCATTACACGATATGGTCAGATTCATTTCTTCCTCTTCTAGGGTTGGTTCCTGGTGTATATCCTCTTCTTGTTCATTTTCTTCTTCCTCTTCACAATCTATGTAAAATAATTTCTTCTGAGCACACTTATGACCTTTAGTGTATTTTCTATCACAACTGTAGCAAAGCCCTTTTGCTCTTTTTTCTTCCAATTTTTGTGGTGTCAACCTTGTAGGTTGTGGAAATCTAGGTGTAACAACACTTCCTTCTTTATAGAATTGAGTGGTAGGCTTCCTTGTCGCCATAATTTTACATTCAACTTTTCTTGCCAACCTGAATGCCTTCTCCAATGAATCAGGTTCCAAAACGCGAACTTCATGTTGGATGTTATCCTTTAAAGTACCTAGGAAGAGATCAATCCTGTGTTCCTCTGGAATATCAGTTACCCTTATATTCAATTTTTGGAAGTCCTCAATGTGCTCCCCCATTAAACCCTTTTGTTTGAGATTTATCAATTGGCTAAAGAAGGTGTTGCTCTTTGTATCCTCATAATGTGCTATCATTTCCTCAGTAAAAATTGACCAAGTGACAATTTTTTTATGGGAGCAAAGCCATCGATACCATACAAATGTATTTTGTTCTAAATGTAAAGTTGCAATGCGTACCTTTTTGTGTGTTTTGCACGTTATGGAGATCAAAATATTGCTCCATCTGTAGTATCCATGTTACAGGATCCTTTCCATCAAACTTCCTCATATCCATTTTTGGAATATGGTGGTTCTTCCCACCAACATTAGAGTTTATGAAATCACGATTAACATTTATTTTGTTCTCATCATGAGGTTCTTCTACTATATTTCCGCCATTAGGAATCATTTCTGGTTTTAAGCTTGTCATCAAGCCTTCCATGTATGCTTTTATATCATTCTTCATGTTTTCCATGTTGTCTTTCATGTCATCCATCTTAGCTTCCATGCCCACTTCCATGCCATCCATCTTAGCTTCCATCTTAGCTTGCACACCATCCATCTTAGCTTCCATGCCTTTCTTCAAACCATCCATCTTCACTTCCACACCTTTCTTCAAAACTTCCATTTCATTTTTTGCTGCTCTTTGCGAGAGTGAAATTTGTTGCACTTGTTCTTGTAATTTTGATAGATCATGTTGCAATTCTTAATATACATAGAATAACGATGAGACCTCCAGAACAATAGTTGGAATTGCGCTGTGATTTCCATTTAAGTCAATGTTGATATATTGCCAATGTTGTATAATCGTTAACGATTCTTCAAAAATAAGATATGCTGGGATTGGAAAAAAATACCTTCTTCTTTATTTGAGAATAAATGTTGAATAACCATTATCTATTATCTAATTGCTTCCAATTTTCAATATCTGAAATTCAGCACTGAAGTAGCCCTCTGAATTCTCTTTTGAATTCCACAGGTCTGACCTAATTTGGATTCTCCAAGACAAATTTGTGTCCAATCTCCCACAATGACCTAATTCTGGACTGGTTCAATAGAGCAAACTTGTATGACTTGCCACGTGTCACTGTTTTGTACTTTGTCTCTGAAATTGATAGCCCAGAAGCTTCAGTCTGTGTACTTGCGACCACTTTTTACGGCACTTCAATCCAATTCCCAGAGAGAGAGTTATTGAAGTTTTCCCACGATCACCTCTTTGAGATGCAATTCAGGAGCCTGAAAAAGCACTACCTTCCACATATCATATCTCCAAAAATATTGCGAACCAAGCTCTAAATGTTTTTGACAAATTTCCTCAGGATTTCAGCTTCGCACCATATGAATTTCAGACTCTGAACCTTCGTACAAAAAAAATTATAGCGCAAATTCCACGATGACCTGTTTATGAGCCTGAAAAAATACCTAACTTCCACAGATGATATATCCTCAAATATTGCGAACCAAGATCTGAAATTTTTAGACAACCTTCCTCAAGATTTCAGCTTCGCACCCTAAAAATTTCAGCTTCTGAAGCTTCGTAGAAAAACAGTTATAGCGAAAATGCCACGATGACCTGTTTGGAGCAGCGAAACCCTAGAATCCAAAGCTCTGATACCAAATGTTGTGTAACCAGCTCCAAAAAGAGAAGAAAAGAGATATAAACGTCTTAGAAATGAGCCACTTCGAGGGGGCAACCTCCAATACATTACATAAATGAAAAATTCTTGGATGATACAATTTACAAAACCTCCTTTCTATATATAGGAGTCCATGGGGCCATAATGTAATCTTAGTGGGCCACAATGTAATCCTAGCCGACCTAACAATAATAATTTAAGGGCACAATAATAACAAAATGGGGGTTACAAGGGTACAATAATAACAATAAGGGGGTTACACTAACAAAAATAAGGGACTACACTAGTAATATAGGGACCTAACATAGGCTGATGGTAGGCTTTTACAGATGTGGAGAGGCATGCCGCATGACATGTACGACCTGATGCGATATGTCGTAGGAGCTACGACCTTAGTTACACGGATAAGGAGGACCATTGCACGTTATAGGCATGGTTGAGACGCAACACGCGATCGATAGTTCGCAAGAAGCTACTCATCATCTCATGATCATTCATCTCGCGCCACGCCTGATGAGCAGCCTCCACTAACATCTAACAACAGTCATCATGGAGATTTGGATGGACCATCGGCCACATCCAGTCAGCAGCCTACAGCATCCAGCAGTACTCATGATCATGATTAGGTTAGACTATCAACCATCGAGGTTGCACCATTGACTGAGCAGGCCTCGACTAGTACTGCTATTGATGTTGTACCACCAGCTAATCCATGACATTTATATTACAGTTGTATATTTTTGACATTATTTAGTGTTATATATATATATATATATATATATATATATATATATATATATATATGGTCCATGTATTTTATGTTCATGTTGCAGTTATACTTAATTTACATGTTGGTGATCATCATGATGTGTATATTGTTGAGTCATGTTAGATATGTTCATTTAATGTGCAGCTTGCAGATATATGTGTATGTGATAGCATGAGTTATTTGACATGAGATTTCTATTTGATGTTCGTGTTGTGATGATGTTAATATATAATGTTAATTGCGTTTTGTTAGATGATCATGATCATGATGATGTTACCGATTTTGAATGTGTTTCTTAGTCAAATATGATGTTTATATGATTGTTATCATGAACATGATGTTTATTAATTAATTTAATATTAAATGATCATGATATTGTAAAATTGTAATATTTGTAATTCTAATTTTATGTAAAATTTTAAAATTGTAATTGTAATTGTAATTGTACATGAAATTGTAAAATTGTAATTGTAATTCTATGTAAAATATTTGTGAAATTTAATTGTATTAATGTGAATTGATTGTAATTGTAATTATAATTGTATGTAAAATTCTAAAATTTTAATTGTAATTGTATGTGAAATTGTAAAATTGTAACTGTAATTATAATTATAATTTTAGTTGCAATTATATGTAAAATATTTGTAAAATTTCAATTGTATTAATGTGAAAATTTTAATTGTATTAATGTTAAATTATTTTATTAAATTTTTAAATTTGTAAATTTGTGAAATTTTAAATAATTCTAAAATAATAAATCTAGAATAATATGAATCATTGTAATATAATAAAGTTTAGAAAATAATGCAAATAAATTCATGTACTTTAGAATTATCATTATTTTATTATGATCTTAGATAATAAAAAAAAAGAACTAATTTATACAGTACACTATTGTTTTTGAGATCAACATAATTGCAAATTATCAAGTGAAATATTGATTTTAACATTAACACAATGCAAATTGCCAATTAATTCAAAATACATATTATAATGTTTCGAAAAACCCTTCTTAAAATGTATAAATATTGATGAAATAACACATGTACCATATCACTCTCGGTTCCCATGATCACCCTCATTATCTTCCAACTTGCATGGCATGATAACACTATTGCTCTCAAAAATATGTTTTGATCTAGGGTCATGTGTCAATACGAACCACCAATCCCTATCCAACACATCTCGATAAAAAACACCTAGTTGCAATGTTTGAGGAAAACATAGGGCTCCTTAGCTTCATCCCACATCTTTTTAGAGTTGATACATATCAGCCTACTATCGTGATCTTCCTTTACATTATTCCAATCAAAGGTGTCCCACCACTTGCACCTAAAAATAACACATTGGAAAGAAGAGAAATCCACTTCAATGATATCTTGTATCTTTCTGACGTAGCCTAACGTCCCTCGTACTAGGTTTTGATCACGGTGGCTAGATTGACTAGATTGATCAAAATCGACTTCCACTCCACAGTCTTGTGTGATGTTTCCAGAATCAGCATTTTCTGTGCAAAAATGGTGTCCATTTTCCCACATAGATGGGAACAAATGCACCTATTATAAAAAATTTAAAAAAATCATAGTGTCATGTGTCTTATAATAACCCAACAGTGAAAATATGAAATATAGATGTCTTATAAGTTTCAAATTTACATATAAATTAAAAATATTATTACCGAGTTGCTGCACCCAATCCCTACGTTTAGTGCATCCTCTTCAGCATGCGGGTAATGACCGATTGCACTGTATTTCTCTTTGACTTGGTCAGCAACCCAACTGTTGGCACATATTTTTGGTATATTTTCTTTTAAATGATCGGGATAAGGCACACTTCTACCATTAAACCATATGAATTATTTCCTTTCACTATTCCATTTCATCCTCTTTTGTTTGTACAATGCGACCCACGGTTGTGTCTCTTCAGAATTGTAAAGAACGAATTTATTGATTTCTTCAATTTCTGCATTCGTTGATGAAATCAAACTGACATTATATAGTACTTAGAGATCAAAATATATATTATATGGAAGTTCAACATGAATATTATTTTTGTGTAAATTTGAAAAATTATAAGTCGCTTACTCTTTATCAAGCGTTTTTTTCCACTCGTTTGGATCAACTCCCCTTCTCTTTTGTCTTCATCCCTTTCATCATCCCAAATCACCACACCTGGCCTGTTTTCGATCTGCTTGATGTACTCGCTGGCATAATAGAAAGACTCATATGATATGTACCCCTCTGCCATAGACCAAGGAAAATTTTAAGAACCCCCCTAAATTTATATATATAATAAATGGGCGAATCCCCATGATACATAGGAAAAATGGAAGGAAATTTTATTAATAATATAATATGTATATACAATTTTTTGACGAATCTCTCACGAGGTTATATTATCTTGTAAAATCATGGTGAATCACCAGTATAAATGGCGAATCACTACTACAAAATGGTGAATCGTTATCTAGTGGAGTTCGGGGTGTTGGTTCCAATGAAGATATGGTAGTTGAACCAGGAGTAGAAGGAAGAGAACCACCGAGACCAAGTAAGGTACATGGTGACTCATGAGGGAAGTAGTTCTCGTGCAGTTTGGAAAACGTGTTCTTCTATTTCTGCTAAACAGTCTGGAAATTGTAGAGTTTGCTTCCCTTTATCTTGGAATATTTGGGTTAGCACCTCTACCTATTGCTTTCTGGACTAGCTGATCAGTGAAAAAGATATTGCGGCTATTTGTTTCTCAGTACAAATTTCTATTTCAGGGGTTGGTGTCATTAAAAAACATACATTTAGGCACTTACTCAAACCAAAGTCTGCTAATCATTATCTTGAAAATTTTTTTATTAGTGGGTATTGAACTTGAAAAATAAGGAGAGGGGAACTTGAATTTCTTCCATAAGGCTATGGTGAAGCACATAATTTTTGTTTCTGGGATGTGAAAATGACAATCAGCAGCATCAATTTGAAGAAACATAATATTACTGTTTCTAAATTTAAGAAACAACGCTGACCATTAACAATTTTAAAATTGCTTGTAATCACAGAAGATAACGGCAAGGATTATAAATTGAAGCTAAGGTAAATTACACTCCTGTGCTCATACCATTTTTTATAATAAAAAAAGTATTTATATGTCCAATCAGTAGTACAGAGAATTCAACAAAACGAAAATATCACTTGTGCTTGATTTTGCGATACCGGAAATGAGTTAGCAGTACTAGATACTCAAATATTATATCTCATGAACACAAGTAAAATCTTTTCCACGGAATCATCAAAATTTAAATTGCTTTCCTTTGAATTTCCCTATCCTTGTTTATGCGTATTGGTATGGTCATTTTATGTTGCTTCAACAGGACAGCCAAACCAAGAATCTCATGTATAATAAGTTTGATTGGTCACCAAAATTTCCTGAGAGAAAATTGATGAATATTTTTGGAAATTTACAGCCAAACCACATCTCAGCTTCAGGTCACATTAATGGCTGAGTGAAGCCCAAATGTGAGTTCTGTTCATCCAGCAGGGGCCATGGTTACAAATGTGCATGTAGAAACAAACACTCATTAGATGAATCGAAAGCACATAAACGTACTTTAATAAAGGCCTACCCATGTTTATATACACTTACAATAACGTACATAAGAAGGGGTAAATTCAGGTTGTGGACAGCCCAAAGTCTCCAACAAAAGAATAGTAGTACTATGTCTCATGTATTTTATGTCCAAAAACTAAGCATGCAGTGCTTGTCTCAGATCTGTTCTCGTGCATATCACCAATTCCCTGCCCAATCCTGTGTTTGGAGGTACTATTGATTTCACAACATCCATCAGACCCAACATCAGAAACATGCTTTACAAAATCCATTTAGGTTCCATCAGTGGAATCTCAAATATCAGGCACCCATCCTATTTGCACTATATCTTCAAAATAATCTAAGTCAATGGAACGCCTGCCAAGGTCAGCCATTTTTCCTCTGTAATTAAGTTGATCCGGAGAGCCTGCAGTGGACTCTAGAGGGCCCTCTGTAAAATAGCTAAATTACCATAGCGAGAACACAGAATTCCCCTCCTGTCCTGAGTTTTTAATTGACCTTACAGAACTCCTTCCAGAATCCTTCCTTTTGTGATGTCTTTTTCCATCAGCATTATTCGACATTTCAACGGATGTAGAATCGTCACCTGAAAATCACCACCCAATTTAAACATGCAGTAAGCCATACAAGAACTTAAATGAGGCTTTGATCAAGTATGAATCTGTTACAAGCAAGATTTCAAGTCTCCTGAAAGATGCAACTTCATGAGGGTTTGTGTATTGAAAACAGACATACATCTTTTGTTTCCAAGGAAAACCTCATGAGTAAGCCTAAGGGATGCTTACCACATTTGTGGATAGCATCCCCAGTAAACCTGTCAATGTAGACTAGTACACCTCACCTAGAGGAATTTAAAATTCTAAACCAGGCACCTGCTGGCACAAACCTAGCCAAATGTCCAGTAACATTGGCAACAACCAGTTGAGTTGACCCTTGAAATTTGTGAGTGTGTGTATTATCATGTGATGTGCAGTTAACAAGGTTCAAACAATATAAAAGAGCATAATGAGTAAGAGATGAAATTCCTAAATTGGCCCCAAATGAAAGCTCAGTAAGACATCGAACTCGTTCCTTTCGATGTTTAAGTTCTCTTTCTTTAGCATGTAGCTTAATCTCAGTTGACTTCAGCTCCACCTCAAGCTCTGAAATCCTTTATTCTTGTTTCTCCAATAGATCACGTATACGCTTATCTAACTCATATGGTGACACCCCATAGTCATCAACATGAGAAATATCTAAGTGTTCAGAGGGAGTCTTGTCTGCAGAACTCCATTGACCTGGAAGCCCATCTGCACAAAGCTCTCCCTCCACCAATTCAATGGAGGAATTTGTGAACTGAAAAATATCAAACCAAGCAGAGGAGGATTAAAATATTTACTAGACCAGATACTTGATATATATGCCTCTAAAATGTTATGATAGACTTATTAAACATGTATTTAATTTAAACAGTTCAACATCGGATAATGAAACTTTTTCCTTTCGGCCATTATTCAGCCATCATATCTGGGAAACAACTGATTAAATGGTAGTAGAGCATAGATTTTTCAAGACAATGCCAGGGGAAACCGTTCATGCCCAATTGTATTAGACTAATCCCTTGGACCATTATTACCAAAATGATTTTTCAGAGGTTTACTCTCAAAACATTTTACTGCAAAAAGTCTTCTTACTTTAAAAGGAAGTAGAATAGAAGAGACACCATGCATGTCAAAATTATTTTAGATATGTGCATGATATTAGTCAGAAATGGCATTCAAAAAATATTTCTGTAATCAATGAAAACATGTTTAATATACAAACAATATGATTGATTTATGGATATCAGAGGCACAATGAATACATTCAATGTTTAGATTTAGCAAGCTCAAAAACTGTTTGACATGTCACAATGTAGGGTAGACCACAACACAAAAAACAGATGTCCAAAAGACAGACACAATTATTTATAAAATGTGTTACAGGCTCTATCGCTAAGCTTCAAAACATCACAAATATGTTCTTTGCGTGAATCTATATTATCTTGTAGCTTCTAAACAGCTTTATTCCTCTCATCATGAAACTGTTGAATGAAAACATGTATCTATGATTAATTTGTTTAGTGATCAAAGTACATCTAACTTAGTTTGGCCTGCTTCAATTTACCATCGTGAGAACAAACAATTTACCCTCATGAAAACATGTATCTATGATTAATTTGTTTAGTGATCAAAGTACATCTAACTGAGTTTGGCATGCTTCAATTTACCCTCATGAGAAGAAGAATTATATCGCAACAAAGGAAATAATCTAGAACAAGAATCATGTTATAGAAGTCATTACCAAATGTTTGATATTGTGACACATAAGATTAAAACAATTTCAATAAGTTGTGATCTTTATCTAATAACTCATCCAAAACAGGTGATATGTAAATAAAAGAAAGGAAAATGCTTTAGGTGGTTCAAACAATATCCAAAATTGTATAGGGAGTAAGGATAAAACAAGGGCAAATACATTGAAGTTTCAACAAGTCCCAACTTTAATTGAAAATTGCAATGAGGCAAACTTACAAATTATGTTCCCCTTAGTTTGGAGGTGTTCAGTGATGTAAACAAAAAGCAAAATTCTTAAGGAAAGTAGGGCATTTTCCTCGAAGAAAACGTTGCATTGTTTCACTCTGCTAACAGATATAAAAGATTTTTATAGCTTCTATTGAAAAAAGGCAGCATTAGAGGCATTCACATGGTAAATGGATTTTTAAAATAGCCTGCAAGTTAGTATACAATCCTAACAATCCATGAAATAGACATATCCTTAATGACACCTATCTTTCTTAGTGGAAAATCGACATTAAAAATTCTACTGAATGTGTGGAAACTAGAAAACACTAGACATCAACTGAATTACTCAAACCCAAAAGGATCATGATAAATCTAAAGTATAGAATCACCATAAAACTCACCTCACTAGAACCTGATGTACTCCTTTGATGCTTTGAATTTGATTGGAGATAATCCATTTGTATGTATTCTTCTCAGCTTGCAATTCTGCTTCAATCTCAACCATTCCAGTGACCTGTTGTGCAGGTTCATCAGTGATAAAACTTACAGAAGATTCATTAGCTTGAAAGGGGGTGTTGACAGAGTTGGGATATTCTTTTTCTAACTTCCAATTTGCAGCTGCGCCTGGATGTTCTTGTTGATATGTGTAATTTTCACCATGAAAACCCTTGTGCATTTCATTGTCTTGCAGATAGTCCTTTCGTCTAACAAGCTGTCTTTTTAATTCCTGAACCAAGCCTATTGTCTGATGTAATAATAAAGTTAACTTGTCAATTTCACATTTTCTAGATGCAATCATGAACATAACACCAATCCCAACTCCATAACTGAACCATAACGCACCTGCCAAATTCAGCGTAGAAAACAACAAGGGCTTTAAATATAGTTTGGTGCACACACAAAAATATCAAACCCATAAGAAGATACAGATGTATCTTCCATTTAAAGAACTATAAATAAACATCATTCAGTCAATAAATGGTAAATCCGTAATGTTGTTCAAATTATGATGGAAAATTATACTCGTGTATACCAGTACCAGTTTAGCCAATTTTCCAAGGCAGACTATTATCTGACTATTGAGATTTGTAATTATGATTATTGTAATTAGATCCAATATTTTATAAGTTCTGAAAATCCATCCACTAATTTTCTTGCAACTTAATCTTTGATCATTTTGCATGAGAGATGCACTTCAAAAATCTGTTGTATATTCAGTCATACAGTGGATGATATTCCGATGTAACAACGTTCCTGAGCATTCCTAAGGATGCTTGGTGCTCATAAATTAGGTCATTATGCCTCTGCCAACAAGATGATATACCTTACATATGTCAAGGGTATAATGGATCACATGGTCATGACTCATAAGCTTCCATATGCATTTTAGTGGAAAAAAAAGCTATGAAACCTCTCACCATGAGGTCATATTAAGACTTATGACAGCAAGAAACTAACGTAACCATGAATCCTGTTCAGAAAAGTTTTTCAAAACAGAACCCCAAGTTACATCAATGATCAAACTATGTTGTGAGTGAAAATGCAATTATCATTTTGTGCTTAAAATCATAAAGACTAGTTGGATCTACCACCTATCATTAGAGAGCTAAATGTATAGAAACACAAAAGTGTATCATTTTCTATAGCCTGCATTTAAGCTTTTCTCCAAAGGCAAGGAAAGGATCGAAAAATGAACTTGTACCATTTAAAGGACACTTGCGGTTGCATCTACCCAACACCATAGACTGTTTGGAGATTTGTAGGTGATTTGAAAAGATCCTTCGGATCACTAAGCCTAGCGATCTCAATGAGCCAATGAACATGTGGGTTGGGCCAGCCCTCTTTTCAGAGCATGGAGAGGTGGAATGTTTAGCTTTTACTCTCCACTCCCCCTTCAAGGATCTTTGGGATTTTGAAGGAGGTGATTTGGAGAGCACTCAAATTTATGGAATCATACCAAATTAATAATAACGTAGAAACTAATCCCATCTGAAGAGCATAACATTTACCCTGTAAACCAACCTTTGATATGCATTGCCAGATGCATTTGTAAAACTATTTATATGCAACCTCAAACTTCTAAGTATCAACGCATGTGTGAAAATGCTTGAGAAAATATACTTACAGCTAGGAGTTGTGAGCTTGAGAGTGCTGAAGTAGATGTCGTAAAGGGCATCATTGTCCAGTACCATATGCTCATCTACATAGGAGTTGTGAGCTTGAGAGTGCTGAAGAAGATGTCGTAAAGGGCATCATTGTCCAGTACCATATGATCATCTGCATAGGAGTTCTGAGCTTGGGAGTGTTGAAGCAAATGTCGTAAAGGGCATCATTATCTAGTACCATACGCTCATCTGCATAGGAGTTGTGAGCTTGTGAGTGCTGAAGTAGATGTCGTAAAGGGCATCATTTTCCAGTACCATACGCTCATCTGCATAGGAGTTCTGAGCTTGAGTGCTGAAGCAGATGTTGTAAAGGGCATCATTGTCCAATACCATATGCTCATCTGCATTCTATGGTAGTTGATGAACATAGAGCGTTGCACTAAAAGGATCCACCACTGTATCAAACACCTTGGGAGAAGGGAAAACATAGAAGGTAAGCATCATTCTATCAGGGTAATCCTCCCTAATCTTGGAAAATATCACTTGTGCTTGATTTTGCGATACCGGTAATGAGTTAGCAGTACTAGATACTCAAATATTATATCTCATGAACACAAGTAAAAGATTTTCCACAGAATCATCAAAATTTTAATTGCTTGCCTTCAAATTTCCCTGTCCTTGGTTATGCGTATTGGTATGGTCATTTTATGCTGCTTCAACAGGACAACCAAACCAAGAATCTCATGTATAATAAGTTTGATTGGTCACCAAAATTTCGAGAGAAACTTGATGAATATTTTTGGAAATTTACAGCCAAACCACATTTGAGTTTCAAGTCACATTAATTGCTGAGTGAAGCCTAAATGTGAGTTATGTTCATCCAGCAGGGGCCATGGTTGCAAATGTACATGGAAAAACAAACACTCATTAGATGAATCGAAAGCACATAAACGTACTTTAATAAAGGACTGCCCATGTTTATATACACTTACAATAAGAAGGGGTAAACTTCAGGTTGTGGATAGCCCAAATTATCCAACAAAAGAATAGTACTACTATGTCTCATGTAATTCATGTCCAAAAATTGAGCATGCAGTGCTTGCCTCAGATCCGTTCTCATGCATATCACCAATTCCCTGCCCAATCTTGTGTTTGGAGGTACTATTGATTTCACAGCATCCATCAGACCTAACATCAGAAACATGCTTTACAAAATCCATGTAGGTTCCATCAGTGGAATCTCTAAAATCAGGCACCCATCCTGTTTGCACTATATCTTCAAAATAATCTAAGTCAATGGAACACGTGCCAAAGTCAGCCATTTTTCCTCTGTAATTAAGTTGATCCAGAGAGTCTGAAGTGGACTCTAGAGGGCCCTCTGTACAATGGCTAAATGTACCATAGCAGGAACACATAATTCCCCTCCTATCCTGAGTTGTTAATTGACCTTACAGAACTCCTTCCAGAAGACTTCCTTTTGTGATGTCTTTTTCCATCAACATTATTTGACATTTCAATGGATGCAGAATTGTCACCTAAAAATCACCACTCAATTTAAACATGCAGTAAGCCATACAAGCACTTAAATGAGGCTTTGATCAAGTATGAATCTATTACAAGCAAGATTTCAAGTCTCCTGAAAGATGCAACTTCATGAGGGTTTGTGTATTGAAAACATAAATACATCTTTTGTTTCCAAGGAAAACCTCATTAGTAAGCCTAAGGGATGATTCCCACATTTGTGGACAGCATCCCCAGTAAACTTGTCAATGTATACTAGTGCACATCACCTAGAGGAATTTAAAATTCTAAACCAGGCACCTGCTGGCACAAACCTAGCCAAATGTCCAGTAACATTGGCAACAACTAGTTGAGCTGACCCTTGAACTTTGTGAGTTTGTGTATTATCATGTGATGTGCAATGAACATGGTTCAAACAATATAAAAGAGCATAATGATTAAGAGAGGAAATGCCTGAATCGACCCCAAATGAAAGCTCAGCAAGACATCGAACTCGTTCCTTCCAATGTTTAAGTTCTCTTTCTTTAGCGTGTAGCTTAATCTCAGTTGACTTCAGCTCCACCTCAAGCTCTGAAATCCTTTCTTCTTGTTGTTTCTCCAATAGATCATGTATACGCTTATCTAACTCATATGGTGACACCCCATAGTCATCAACATGAGAAATATCTAAGTGTTCCATGGGAGTCTTGTCTGCAGAACTCCATTGACCTGGAAGCCCATCTGCACAAAGCTCTCCCTCCACCAATTCAACAAAGGAATTTGTGAACTGCAAAATATCAAACCAAGCAGAGGAGGATTAAAATATTTACTATACCAGATAATTGATATATATTCCTCTACAATGTTATGATAGACTTATTAAACATGTATTTAGGTTAAACAGTTCAACATCGGATAATGAAACTTTGTCCTTTCGGCCATTATTCAACCTTCATATCTGGGAAACAGCTGATTAAATGGTAGCAGAACATAGATTTTTCAATACAATGCCAGGGGAAACCGTTCATGCCCAATTGTATTAGACTAATCCCTTGGACCATTATTACCAAAATGAATTTTCAGAGGTTTACTCTCAAAACATTTTACTGCAAAAAGTCTTCTTACTTTAAAAGGAAGTAGAATAGAAGAGACACCATGCATGTCAAAATTATTTTAGATATGTGCATGATATAAGTCAGAAATGGCATTCAAAAAATATTTCTGTAATCAATGAAAACATGTTTAATATACAATCAATATGATTGATTTATGGATATCAGAGGCACAATGAATACATTCAATGTTCAGATTTAACAAGCTCAAAAACTGTTTGACATGTCACAACGTAGGGTTGACCACAACACAAAAAACATATGTCCCAAAGCCAGACACAATTATTTATAAAATGTGTTACAGGCTCTACCGCTAAGCTTCAAAACATCACAAATATGTTCTTTGCATGAATCTCTATTATCTTGCAGCTTCTTAACAACTTTATTCCTCTCATCATGAAACTGTTGAATGAAAACATGTATCTATGATTAATTTGTTTAGTGATCAAAGTACATCTAACTTATTTTTGCATGCTTCAATTTACCATCATGAGAACAAAAAATTTACCTTCATGAAAACATGTATCTATGATTAATTTGTTTAGTGATCAAATTATATCTAACTGAGTTTGGCATGCTTCAATTTACCCTCATGAGAAGAAGAATTATATCACAACAAAGGAAATAATCTAGAACAAGAATCATGTTATAGAAGTCATTACCAAATGTTTGATATTATGACACATAAGATTAAAACAATTTCAATAAGTTGTGCTCTTTATCTAATAACTCATCCAAAACAGGTGGTATGTAAATAAAAGAAATGAAAATGCTTTAGGTGGTTCAAACTCTATCCAAAATTGCATAGGGGGTAAGGATAAAACAAGGGCAAATACATTGAAGTTTCAATAAGTCCCAACTTTAATTGAAAATTGCAATGAGGGAAACTTAAAAATTATGTTCCCCTTAGTTTGGAGGTGTTCAGTGATGCAAACAAAAAGCAAAATTCTTAAGGAAAGTAGGGCATTTTCCTGGAAGAAAAACGTTGCATTGTTTCACTCTGCTAGCAGATATAAAAGCTTTTTACAGCTTCTATTGGAAAAAGGCAGCATTAGAGGCATTCACATGGTAAATGGATTTTTAAAATAGCCTGCAAGTTAGTATACAATCCTAACAATCCATGAAATAGACATATCCTTAATGACACCTATATTTCTTAGTGGAAAATCGACATTAAAAATTCTACTTAATGTGTGGAAACTAGAAAACACTAGACATCAACTGAATTACTCAAACCCAAAAGGATCATGATAAATCTAAAGTATAGAATCACCATAAAACTCACCTCACTAGAACCTGATGTACTCCTTTGATTCTTTGAATTTGATTGGAGAAAATCCATTTGTATGTGTTCTGCTCAACTTGCAATTCTGCTTCAATCTCAACCATTCCAGTGACATGTTGTGTAGGTTCATCAGTGATAACACTTACATCAGATTCATTAGCTTGAAAGGGGGTGCAGACAGAGTTGGGATATTATTTTTCTAACTTCAAATTTGCAGCTGCGCCTGGATGTTCTTGTTGATATGTGTAATTTTCACCATGACAACCCTTGTGCATTTCACTGTCTTGCAGATAGTCCTTTCTTTCATCAAGTTGTCTTTTTAATTCCTAAACCAAGCCTATTTTCTGATGTAATAATAAAGTTAACTTGTCAATTTCACATTTTCTGGATGCAATCATGAACATAACACCAATCCCAACTCCATAAATGAACCATAATGCACCTGCCAAATTTAGCGTAGAAAACATCAAGGGCTTTAAATATAGTTTGGTGCACACACAAAAAGATCAAACCCATAAGAAGATACAGATGTATCTTCCATTTAAATAACTATATATAAACATCATTCAGTCAATAAATGGTAAATCCGTAATGTCGTTCAAATTATGAGGGAAAATTATACTCGTGTATACCAGTACCAGTTTAGCCAATTTTCCAAGGAAGACTGTTATCTGACAATTGAGATTTGTAATTATGATTATTGTAATTAGATCCTATATTTTATAAGCTCTGAAAATCCATCCACTAATTTTCTTGCAACTTAATCTTTGATTATTTTGCATGAGAGATGCACTTCAAAAATCTGTTGTATATTCAGTCATATAGTGGATGATATTCCGATGTAACAACGTTCCTGAGCATTCCTAAGGATGCTTGGTGCTCATAAATTAGGTCATTATGCCTCTTCCAACAAGATGATATACCTTACATATGTCAAGGGTATAATGGATCACATGGTCATGACTCATAAGCTTCCATATGCATTTCAGTGGAAAAAAAAGCTATGAACCCTCTCACCATGAGGTCATATTAAGACTTATGACAGTAGGAAACTAACGTAACCATGAATCCCGTTCAGAAATTTTTTTCAAAACAAACCCCTAGTTACATCAATGATCAAACTATGTTGTGAGTGAAAATTAAATTATCATTTTGTGCTTAAAATCATAAAGACTAGTTGGATCTACCACCTATCATTAGAGAGCTAAATGTATAGAAACACAAAAATGTATCATTTTCTATAACCTGCATTTAAGCTTTTCTCCAAAGGCGAGGAAAGGATCACAAAATGAACTTGTACCATTTAAAGGAGACTTGCAGTTGCATCTACCCAACACCATAGACTGTTTGGAGATTTGAAGGTGATTTGAAAAGATCCTTCGGATCACTAAGCCTAGAGATCTCAATGAGCCAATGAACATGTGGGTTGGGCCAGCCCTTTTTTCAGAGCATGGAGAGGTGGATTGTCTAGCTTTTACTCTCCACTCCCCCTTCAAGGAGCTTTGGGATTTTGAAGGAGGTGATTTGGAGAGTACTCAAATTTATGGAATCCTACCAAAGAAATAATAACATAGAAACTAATCCCATCTGAAGAGCATAACATTTACCCTGTAAACCGACCTTTGATATGTGTTACCAGATGCATTTGTAAAACTATTTATATGCAACCTAAAACTTTTCAGTATCAACGCATGTGTGAAAAGGCTTGAGAAAATATACTTACAACTAGGAGTTATGAGCTTGAGAGTGCTGAAGCAGATTTTGTAAAGGGCATCATTTTCCAGTACCATACGCTCATCTGCATAGGACTTGTGAGCTTGAGAGTGCTGAAGAAGATGTCGTAAAGGGAATCATTTTCCAGTACCATACGCTCATCTGCATATGAGTTTTGAGCTTGAGAGTGTTGAAGCAGATGTCGTAAAGGGCATCATTGTCCAGTACCATACGTTCATCTGCATAGGAGTTGTGAGCTTGAGAGTGTTGAGTAGATGTCGTAAAGGGCATCATTTTCCAGTACCATACGCTCATCTGCATAGGAGTTCTGAGCTTGAGTGCTGAAGCAGATGTTGTAAAGGGCATCATTGTCCAATACCATATGCTCATCTGCATTCTCCGGCAGCTGATGCACATAGAGCATTGCACTAAAAGGATCCACCACTGTATCAAACACCTTGGGAGAAGGGAAAACATAGAAGGTAAGCATCATTCTATCAGGGTACTCCTCCCTGATCTTGGAGATCAAAAGGGTTGCCATCCCAGATCCAGTAGCTCCTCGCAAATAATGACACACTTGAAACCCTGCATAGCAAAAACCCACAAAAATTTTCAGAACTGAAAACTACATTCAAATAATAAGGTCAAGGGTTCAAATCTGAAACACACATACCTTGAATACAATCATAGTTTTCTGCGTCCTTTCACCGAAGAAATCATGAGCACACTTCGAAACTGGAAAATTTATACAAAAATTTGAGGTGGAGAGGCCAATGGACTAGATGCTCAGGAAATCACCTCCAACTTCCAAGCCCCAAGCTCCAACCAGTAAAAAATGGGGCGAATTCCTCCAACTTCCAAGCCCCAACTAGTAAAAAATGGGGTGAAATCCGCTCCAAACTAGAAAATCGGGAGGCAAATGCAGGTGGAAGGTTTGTGCGCATTTATTTTTTTGGACTAACATTTAATAATTAATTTTTTTAAAAATAATTATAGGGCTAATTTTATAAAAATATACAAAAGGGGTTTTTGGTGTCGTTTTTGCACTTTGGTGCGGTGATCTGTAGGGCCTAAATGCCCTTTGTCGAACAAAGCCTTTCAATTTCTTCATGTACCTCTCTAATAAGAACAACCGACGACAAAAAACCACCCCAAATAATTCAATCTCATCTACTATGTGGATTAGAAGGTGAACCTATAAGTCCATGAAACTCGTCGGCAATTCCTTCTCAACATACAAACAATCTCTACTATCTCTTGACGCCACTGTGGAATGCTAGCCACATGAATATCCTTTGTTGTGATCCAACGTAAAAATGCAGATAATTTAGATATGGCATGTCCTATGTCTTGAGAGAATTCATGTTTCACACACTCATGCACGAACAAAGGATAATGACACTACAAAGTTATAAACATGTGCAATAATATACAAAATTAGTTACCTTTTATGATCCCTGCATGGGATAAAATTTATTAATATAAAAAATAATAAAATCATGCTTTTGACATTATACATAATCTTAGAAGATTCAAATCATCATGAGATTTCAACCCCAACAAATGGTCATCCCTGGTGAAGACACACTGTAGTGAAGACCCGTATGAAGTTGGCACCCTCACACCCATTATAACTTCCTTTGCTAAAGAAATATCATATTTTTAAAAAATCCATGGGACATCACCTTCTTTGAAAAAGCATGAATTAGAGGGACCAACACCTACCTCTGATCCTTTACTTTCTAATCATCTTGGCCAAACTTTCTTTTTAGTATTTGAAGTAATAAGATCTATCCTAACAACCAATGTGTCACTTTGTTTCGATGATATGTGCCTCCATAAAGAAGATGAAACATTTTTAAATATATGCATGGGATCTAATAAGTGGGTAATCTTAAGATGCTCCCAATATGGGAGGTTATAAAAGATAGATTTCCTTTCCATCCCAATGGGAAATTTCTGAACATAGGTGTCGAAGAATTCTGGATCATCGAACATAGGCTCCCCATTTGAATCGAACATTTCTATGAACTCCTTCTCCTTCTCTCTCTCATATGCTCTAATCCATTCAGTTGGTGTTGTTATTGGAGGCGTTTGGGTTCTCTCTCATTTACCATTGAAAGCGGATGCTGCTCTTTTGTAAGGGTGTTCTTCTGGGAGGAATACCCTAGAGCAATCATACACTAAATTTCGTAGGTCCACAAAATTTACATCCAAGATACCCTTTTGTTACAAGACCTGCGAGATTATTGTATACAATTAATATGCATGGCATGTTAAATAATATCATGAAGATCAAAACAAATATTACAAAAAATTAAATAACTAATATGTGAAAGAATATTGTTATGTATATAAACAAATCAATAAATTAAACATGTAATTTATCAGAGCAAACTCCTAAGCCTGGATAATCATGTGTCATGTAAGCACATATGCCATACAACATAAAACTCCTCTCTGCTTTGATGGGTCTTGATATATCATATACATTTATCCCATCCCATAATTCCTTCAATTCATCTACCAGTTGTTGTAAGTAGACATCCATATTCTTCACTTGTCTTCTACTAGGGACTATGAGAGCTAACATAAGATGTTCATTCTTCACAGAAAACCATGGGGGGATATTGTTATTCATCACTACTATAGGCCAAACAGAATAGTTGGTGTTCTGGAGGGAATATGGGTTGACACCATCCATGGCTATGCTAAGTCATAGAATTCGTACTTCATCCTTGAATTTTTCAGGCTATGTATCCTCTATATGCTTCATGGCTACTGAATCAGTTAGGATTCACATAACACCAAACTCACTTTTGTGTGAGGGATGCCATCCCTACAACATAGCTAATTCTTTGCAACGAAAGAGTATTTGCATCCTTGGGATTATAGGCATGTTCCTCAATATCTTAAAAGGAGGACCAATATGTGATTTACCTTTCTTTTTTGATTTATCATACCTGTCATGCCCACATTTCGGACACATATTTTTGTTTGCATATTCTCCCCTATATTTAATACAATCATTTGGACATGCATGATATGATATGTACTCAACACCCAACATTTTCAACAATTTCTTTGCCTCTTCGCAGCTACCGGGCAAGATATTATCACTCGGAAGAACCTTATCTTTGAATAACCTATTGTTGGTGATCATGGAAAAATATATTAATAAATGTACATTAATGTCGATATAATTATTAACGTTCATAAAATTTACCATTTGTATTGTTCATTGCAGTGTACTGATTATATTTCAAATTAATATAAGGGAGTAATTTATGGTAACTTACCTCAAAAGTTCCGAGAAACATGCATTAGACAAGCCAAACTTTGCTTTCAAGTTGTACAGTAACATCGTTGTCCCCAACTGGGTAGACTTTGACTAACCACTAGGTTCAAAGAGAGGGGTGGTGGAAGCAAATTTAAGGTTTTCAAAAAAGGTGTCACCGATATGAGCATCATCCCCTAGCTGATCATCGTTTTGGAATGCATCTAACAAAATTGTCTCCATGGTAGTCATATCCCTTAAGTAATCATCCATACAAACCTCTATTTGATTGCCTCCATTTCCAGCTTGTGAAGAACTACTATTGTTGTAGTCATTCCTAATTGGTGAATCTAGACGTAGTGGGAATTGAATCAGTGGTTGATTCAACCATTCTTGGTATCGTTCCTCTCCAATTTTTTCTCTTAATTCAATCTTCTCTCGATTTGACATTGTTTTGGGGTGCAACGGAAGATGGTAGGTAGGTTTCTCATCATCACTAGAATCCTAATAATTTAAAAAAAAATATTTGAACATGATTAGTACAAAATATATGATATCAATTCGTAACCACGTTGACAATATTGCATGATTATAAATTGTTTTGATGTTGAAATAATTACATTAATCAATATACCAAACAATTATAATTATTACCATCATTGTCCTGGGAATGTGGCTAGAAGATGCAATATTGTTACAATTGGCAGGGTGAAGTGGCTATCCATTTTCATCTACCAAATGCGCCTTGCGGTATGCATCTCTTGATAAGAACTTCCGAATTTTTGGAGCTGTTTGAATATTTTTTGCATCTGAACTCGGTGTTGAATCTGCAAATTTGTATACATTATAAATTTAATTAAGCTGTGCATGATTGACATGGATAAAAAACATCAATTCAATTAGATAATGAAAATATAAATAAAATCTGAAGTAAATATTACGTCTCGAGATGGATAGGGAGAACTCCGCGATGGGCTTTGAGAAATATTATGGAACGAGCTGAATTTTAAAGAATTGTCCATTCGATATAATTATGATATTTTCTCCTTGCATTTGAGCAAAATCAAAAACAAATTTTGGTGCACACACCTAAAGTAATTTTGGTGCCTTAAAAATGGACTTACCAGTGCATTTTTGGTGTTGTTTTATAAAAAAACGCATCGGTGCAGTTCTATTAAGTCGTGTACCCGTGATGAATAACCGCAAATAAAAAAAAGTGCAACTCTGTTTTCTTTAAGTGAAGAAAAAGCGGTAAATTGAAAAGTGGGCAACAAAATATTTTCGAAAATCTAATTTCATAAAACATTTCTTTAAATACTAAACACTTTTCATTATTTCACTATTTTTGCAAAAAAATTAAGTGAGAGATTTGCAGGAGACATACCTAGAGAAAACAGAGCACAAGAGTACTGTGGAGCAGGGAAATACATTCAAAAAGAAGTATTCAGACAATCAGAATTCCAAACCTCTGGTGATTCAAACCCTATAGCATAGAATTTCAGACGATCTTGTGATTATAATTTATTGTTTTTTTTACTTTTTTTGCAGGTTTTTTTACGCAGTAAGAGAAAAAATTCAATGTTTATTGTTTTTTTAACTTTTCTGCAATTTTTTTAAAACTTTTTTTGCATTTTTCAGAAACAAAATAAATTAAAAAATCCATTTTTAGAAACAAACACTAGATTCTTTTTTTTTCTGCCCTTTCTTCTCCCTCTTTCTGTGATTTCAGAATTAGGGATTTTCAATTTAGATTTATAGGGTTTGTATTGCTAAATATAGGCATAAGACATCCAACCCACAGGATGACTTGCATAGTCAGATCCCAATCCATTTCGGCCCTTATGTGAATTTAAAAAAAAAAACAGATTTTTTTCATCGGTGCGCCCAACGTAACCTAGCACAATGGTGCGTTGTATTATCCCAGCGCACCACGAAAGTACTGTGATAAAAAATTTATTATTATTATTATTATTATTTAAATCAGTGCACCATATGTAAAATGTGACACTGGTGCACTATTTCATTATGGTGCACTACGAACATGATGTTTTGCACAAAAAAAAAATCCATTTTAGAAACAAACCCTACATTCTTTTTGTTTATGCCCTTTCTTCTCCTTCTTTATGTGATTTCAGAATTAGGGCTTTTCATTTTAAATTTATAGGGTTTGTATTGCTAAATATATGCCTAAGAAATCCAACCCATGGGACTAATTGCATAGTCGGATCCCAATCCATGTCGGCCCTTACGTGAATTTAAAAAAAAAACAGATTTTTTTCATCAGTGCGCTCGACATAACCTAGCACACCGATGCGCTATATTGTACAAGCGCACTGCGAAAGTACTGTGCTAAAAAAATAGAAAACATTTTTTTATTTATGAGTGCGCCATATGTAAAATATGGCACCGGTTTATGCTACAAAAGTTAACACTCATTGATTTTTATTATTTTCTCTATGTTAATCGGTGCGGTGGTTAACATGTAACACACCAGTGCTCCTTGTTGACATAGAGAATCATACGGTCTATTACATTGTTTGTGCGGTGCGTTTATAATACCTGCACACACCGACGTCGGTGCGTACAAATTGAATGGCAGGTTTTAGATTGATAAAGAAATGACTGACAAGAGATCAAATAACAAAAATACTAATAACATATCAAGAAAAACAAAAAATGAAAGTTTTTTGTAAATTATTTACAAAAAATATTATTTTTGAACTATATGTAAGTTGAACTAATATGTATTATTTACTGTGTATCATGCCAAGCCACAGAATGATGAAGCTCGATAAGATTATTTCTAATCTAGGACTAGAAGAGCGTAAAAGCTTGATGGAAAAATTGCAAAAGGATGAATCAGGTGAATGAAAAAATACTATCGATCCAATATTAGTTTCTTTTTTTAATTTTCATTAATAATATACTTAAAATTATTAGATAATATGTGTCAAATAATATATTAATTCACATCTATTTAATGTTATACAGAGACCAACAACTCAGAAAAGGAATGATGTTCTAAGAAAAGAAAAGAAAAAAAGAACATGAAAATGAAAATGAATTGCTCCTTAGCTCATCTGGAGTGGTGCTGGAGGTTAACGAAAGGGGGAAAAACTTTTACAAAAGTTTGAGGGATCTAGTGGAACGAATGTATAGTCGTTCTTTCCACTTACAATACAAAAACCAATCTAATGATTCCAATAACAAATTTTATCTAAACTACAGGAAGAGTTTCCAGAGAATTGGTCAATGAGACATACTAGACTTTTAATAGAAAAAACGTACAACAACAAAAAAGAAGGAATGAAAAAGCAATATTCCTTTAAATGTTTGTCTAGAATTATTTATAAATATCACTTTTGTTATATTTACTTTTCATATATCAATATAAAAAATAAATTCTTTATTGTCATGTTACATTTTCAGGAAGATTATGAAAATATCAAAAGATGAACAAGTTGATATCAAAAATATGCCAGTAGGAATGTTTAAAAAGGTGTACAAGGAGATGGTCAAATAAATGGACAAAACTACATCGTAGGAGGAGCCATCTCAACAACAACATGGTTCAAATGTAATATGTAATCATTGAATTTTTCGATCATGAATTACAATAAATAAACAATTTAGCATTAAATATTAATTTTCAAGTATTTTCTGGTAGAAAAGAAAAGAAAATGGAACCCATTCAACACATAAAACAGGAAGAAAAGGGATGGTATCTAAGTTTTTGAGTAATTGTTACTTCCTTATAACAACTTAACTAGATTTGATTTTTGTATTTTTTAAGTTGTTTTACAAAAATCATCATTGGATGTCTTCAAATAGGTGCTAACATACAAATAAGAACCATCAGAGGAATTGATTGAAATTGGGTTAAATATGGGTTGTGAGTATATGTTGGCATATCAAAAATTAATTGTGGAATTTTTAAACATCTATCGATCTTGTTTTACTTAGCTCAGTCTCTAATTAATAGAACAAAAAAATCTTTTATATTAAATATATGATTTGTTATGGGGTATAAAACTTGCAGGAAACAAAGTATGGAACTGTGCCAACAGATGAAATCTTGAAAGATGGCATGTTAGATGGTTTTGAAAGAATGTGTATAGTTTATGAGTCAATTTTTGCAATGGTACGTCATTTATTTTTTATTTACATTGATGTATATTATTTAATATTGCAATTTTCATTATTCTCACCAATGTAGATACAATCATTACATTTTATTTTTATGTTTATAGATGGAAGGTGAAGAAGAAGAAAACAATCAACATCGTGAACAAAACAATCCTGAAAATAACCTAAGTCATGGAAGTAGCTCTACCAGTGACAGCAGTTCAAGCGAAGAACGACGATCACTATGTTTGGATATCAAAGCAAGGCATTGTATTTTTTGAAATATTATCCTGTGAAATCAGACATTTTGTTTAATATAATGGACATAGTGTCCCAATTGAAAGACAAATGGATACCAATAACTGTCCCATTTTGTATGAAAAAGATTGTCTTATATATATATATATATATATATATATATATATATATATATATATATATATATATATATGTTTTAATTTATTCTATTGCGTTCTCCATTGTCGCTGTGAAATGTAACACCATTGATTAAATTTATGGACGATTAAGTATTATAATGAAGAGATGTCAATTTTGATGATATGATATAACAAATTAATACAAACATCACATTCAAATGCACTAATAAAAATTTAATTCAATATATGAATGTTGTTATAAGATATATATGTGTCGACTTTTGATGAATAATGAATTTTTAAAAATCACAATAATTGCACTGTCACAAGTCGATGTTTCTAAAAAATACAAAATGAAAAATAGTGCGTGTCAATTACTGTACACTGGTCCGTTTGTATTCTGAAGTGCATCGGTGCATTTCTATGACCTATGGGCACCGCACAAATACCAAAACCAATTAAAAATATCGGTGCACTTGTGCGGTACTGCGCATCGGTGCGTTTATGTGGAATTACACACCGATGCATTTGTGCAACCTCTAGGCACCGCACAAATACCAATACCAATTATAAATCTTGGTGTGTTTGTGTGATACTGTGCATTGATGCGTTTATGTGTCTCTATGCACTGGTGCATTTGTACAACCTATGGGCACCGCACAAATACTGATACCGATTATAAAGCTCACTGCATTTGTGTGATACTACGCACCGGTGAATTTCTATAAGTCTATGCACCGGTGCGTTGAGATGACCTATGGGCACCGCAAAAATCCCAAGACCAATTAAAATGGCCCTGTGCATTGCATCACCAACACTGGGCCCGGTGCGGTTTTATACCTTGATAGCCCAGTGCATTCTCCTTCGACTGGCCCGAGCCACCTTCTAGATGTACGCACCGATGCATTCAAGCCCGAGTAGTGCATTGATGAAAAATACATCCGTAATAACCTCCGACCGCCCATTTTTTTTAGTTGTGTTGAATTTCCGTTAAAAGCTCTGCCAAAAGCTCCGTAACCATAAATGAATATTGTAGAAAATGTTTTTTTGACAATTTTGGCCAATTATATAACACTAAAAACCTCCTTTATAACATCCGCTAGAGGGTATTTTATTTGTAGTGGAAGGAGAGAGGGAGAGAGGGGGGGGGGGGGAGGAGGGAGAGAGGGGGGTGGAAAGGGAGATAGAGACCGAGAGAGGAAGAGGTGGGGAGAGAGAGAAGGAGGGAGAGAAGGAGAGAGAGGAGAGAGAGGGAGAGATATAGAGAGAGGAGGAGGGATAGGAAGGGAAGGAGAGAGGGAGAGAGAGGGGGGAAGGAGGGAGAGAGACGAGGGTGGATGAGAGAGAGAGAGAGAGAGAGATAGAGAGAAATAAGGATGAAGAGAGATAGTGAGAAGTTGGGGAGGTAGGAAGAGAGAGAGGGTGGGTAGAGATATAAAAAGAGAGGGCAAGGGAGGGAGATAAAGGGGGAAATAAAGGGAGAAGGAGAGAGATAGTGGGGGAGGGGTGGGAAGGGAGGTTTGGAGAGAGGGAGGAAGAGAGAAAGAGAGACTCAAAGGGAGGGGGAGAGAGAGAGAGAGAGAGAGAGAGAGAGAGAGAGGGGAGGAGGAGGAGGAATGAGAGGAGTATTGAGGGAGAGAGAGAGGGAGAGAGTAGGATGGAGGGACTAGGGAGAAGGAGAGGGGGAAGTGCATAATGAGAGAGGGAGAGGAGGGGTGAGGGGATAGATAGAGTAGGAGAGGGAGAGAGAGGGATAGAGTGAGTGAGGGAGAGAGTAAGAGAGAGGAAATGAGAGAGAGAGGGAGAGTGAGAGGAGAGGAGATAGGAAATAAAGAGAGAGTGAGAGATAGGGAGAGAGGATGGGTGAGGGAGGCAGGTTAAGAGAGAGAGAGAGAGAGAGAGAGAGAGAGATAAAAAAATGGGGGGAGATCAATGAAGAGAGAGAGATAGAGGGGGAAATAAAGGGATATCAATAGGGGGTGAGAGAGATTGAAATAGATAGATATCAATAGGGAGAAAGAGAGAGATACAGGAGGGTGGGAGAGATGAGACTTAGAGAAAGGGGGAGAGAGAGAGGGGAGAGGGTGAGTGAGATAGAGGGAGAGATGGAAGGGGAGGTAAGAGGGAGAGAGAGGGAGGTGGGTAGAGAGAGTGGGGGTATGGTGGGGAGGAAGAGAGGGAGAGTGGGGGGAGAGGAGAGAGGAAAGAGAGAGAGAGTGAGATAGAGGGAGAGAGGATGGGTGAGGGAGGTAGGTTAAGAGAGAGAGAGAGAGGGAAATGGGGGGAGATTAATGAAGAGAGAGAGATAGAGGGGGAAATAAAGGGATATCAATAGGGGGTGAGAGAGATTGAAATAGAGAGATATCAATAGGGAGAGAGAGAGAGATACAAGAGGGTGGGAGAGATGAGACTTAGAGAAAGGTGGAGAGAGAGGGGGGAGAGGGTGAGTGAGATAGAGGGAGAGATGGAAGGGGAGGTAAGAGGGAGAGAGAGGGAGGCGAGTAGAGAGAGTGGGGGTATGGTAGGGAGGGAGAGAGGAGAGGGAGAGAGGAATTAAGGGAGAGGGAGTGGAGGGAGGGAGAGAGGGAGTGGGAGTTGAGGTAGGGAGATAGGAAGGGAGAGAGGGAGGAAGGAGAGAGAGAGCGGGGGAGGGAGGAATGGAGGGATGAAGAGTGAGAGAGAGCGGATGGATATAAGTAGAAGTATGTAGGGAGAGATAGGGGTGGAAAGGAATGAGAGAGGGAGGGATAGGGATAGGAGGGGAGAGAGATACAAATATGGAGGGAGAGAGAGAGAGAGAAGGAGTGAGAGAGGGGGGTGAGAGATAAGGATGTGGAGGGAGGGTGAGAGAGAGAGAGAGAAAGTGGTGGAAAAAGAGATTGATATAGATAGTGAGCGATGGATGGATTGAGAGAGAAGGAGATGGGAGGGAGGGATATAAAGTGGGAGAGAGAGATTCAAGGATGGAGATGGAGAAAGGGAGGGAGGGTAGTGTGATAGAGAAGGCGGGAGAGGGGGGGTGGAGGATAGAGAGATAGAGAAGGATGGAGAAAAAGTTAGGGAGAGTAGAGAGAGAGGGAGAGGGAGATGTTGGAGAGAGAGAGAGAGATAGGGAGAGAGAGAGATATGGATGGGAGAGAGATAAATAAAGAGAGAGAGAGCAATAGATATAGGTAGAGGGAGGGAGATTATATATATAGATTAGGAGATAGAGAGAGAAAGCATGAGGGTAGAGAGAGAGAGAGAGAGAGAGAGATGGATGGGAGAGAGACAAAGAAGGAGAGAGAGAGTGAGAAAGATAGAGAGAAGGATGTAGGGTATAGATATAGATAAGGAGATATATAGAGAAAGCGAGAGGTGTAGGGAGAGAGAGAGAGAAGTTGGGGGAGAGAGGGGGAGAGGGAGAGGGAAATAGAGAGAGACGGAGAGAGGGAGGGATATAAAAGAGATAGAGAGGAGAGAGAGAGAGAGAGAGAGAGAGAGAGAGAGAGAGAGAAGTGGGGTGAGAGAGAGAGAATTTGGGGGAGAGAGAGGGAGAGTGAGAGGATGAAGACGAGAGAGAGAGAGAGAGAGAGAGAGAGAGAGAAGTGGTGGGGGAGAGAGATACGTGGGGGGGAGAGAGAGAGGGGGTGGGAAGGGAAAAGAGATAGGGAGTGAGAGTGTGTGTGTGTGAGGGAGTAAGAGTAGAGAGAGGCAACTGAGATAGAGAGGAGAGTGAGAGAAGAGAGAGGGAGCGAGTTAGGGAGCAATAGAGAGAGGGAAGAATATAGAGTAGGAGAGGGAGGGAGGGAGAGAAGGAGGCATAAGGGGGAGAGAAAGAGTGGAAAAAATAGAGAGAGGCAAGGAGGGAGGAATATTAGAGATTGAGAGAGAGAGAGAGAGAGAGAGAGAGAGACAGGGAGAAATATTGGGGGATGTAGAGGGATAGTAAGAGAGGGAGGGGGAGAGAGAGATAGAGTTGGGGAGGGAGGGAGAGAGAGAAATATGGGGAGAGAAAGGGGCGGGGGGGGAGAGGGAGAGTGTTGGAGCCCATAATTTTTTTTAAAATTTGTTAAGGATGGGACCATGCAAGAGGATTAAGGATTGTGAATGGTATGGATGGTGCACAAAACAGGTCTAACATTGTAGGTAATGATCTGGTGGATCAGTTTAATGCTTAAAATTCATAGTTCTCGAAATGGCTTAAAACTAGCACCAAAGAGAAGATCTCATCTCCTTGATTCCAACATAATTCATTTCACTGAAAACTGATATCTTATGCTCCTGATATCACATTCTGGCTGAATTGGCAAATAACTAAAAATTTTGGAATTTGGGTTGTAAGTACAACTAGTCAGTAAGTTAACTGGAAATTTGACTAGGCATCAGATGTGTTTATTTGGGATGGTAATTCTTTAACAAATGTCTCGTTGTGATTGGTCCCTCGCAAGGGTGTTTTGATTGGATTATGGTTTGGTTTGGTGGCCCAATTAGAGATATCCATGTGGGCCAATCAGTGACTGCCACGTGGCCACCTGATGGCTGTGTAAAATTTTGTTAAGGCCTCAACAGATCTCCGATGATTTGAACCCATGACCTTCCATCTAATAACAAGAATCTCCATCGATCTGCCTATCATGTTCCTTGTAAACCATAGTAGCCTCCACCTATATAAATTTTATGGGTTTTTATTTGGGGGGTCGGGATTGGAGTTAATCCCTAGCCCCTGGTCCACCCAACCACGCTACGTGGCAGGCATACAGGGCTCGGGGTTAACCTCGACCCTAACTCTATGTATCACCACTATTACCAAAGTCCAAACCTTATGTTATCTGCCACCACATGTTATAACATATAACGCCAATCAAAACCATATGATATATGTTACCCAAAGTTTCAAAGTCGTGGCATGTAAACAGTCTTGGGAGGCGGTTTATATGTTCACATGCCACCAATTATTTCCATGGTTATGTTATATGTTATGGTAGCTGGATTAACTGACAGGTTTGTTGACCATTTATTGGTGGTTCTGGAGGGAAACACATGTTAATACATATGGTGGTTAAGTTAATGTTATGGCACATTTATCCACCGGTGGTAACCACGACACCACCATGGTCTAACACTGCGTTCAACCAACAAGAACCCACAGTTCACCAGTATGGTTTACTACACGTTTGGTTATTGATAAATTGTCATAGAGATTTGTTTTCCCCGACGGAACCCAACGATAGGTTATGACGAAACCCAGTCACAGTGAAGTTAGTGTAAGTGAGACCTTTCAAACAACCCGAGATCAATTATTCTTAACCCACCACTTGGCATGAATTTTTTGGTTCTTGGGTGTTCATGGATAATTTAAGGGTTTGACAATTTGTACCCGAACCGACGAGAATATCATCGGCGCAGGGAAAATTTTTCACCCCATGTGTCCAAAAAATGCGGATTTTGTAGAACATTTAGCAGGTGGGTGCGATTTGGAGTACATTTAGCAGGAAAAATTCTGTGGATCATAACACAGTCAATTTTTTACCTTTCTGAGTGTAGAAAGAGCCCAACTACGAGTTTTTGATTGTTCTGGAGCCATTGGAGCCTTTGTTTTTTGCATTCTTAGCACTATAACTTGATGTAAACACACATTTTTTAGCATAATGAAAGAGGCCCAACAATGGAAGTTGGACTAGGAGATGTAGCCCATAAGAGGTGAACTCCATCATTTGTTGTCTTGTGTATTTTTTATGGTACTAATGTATTCTTTAATTTCTCCAAAATTGAGTTTAAAAATCATGTTTATGTGTTAATGTAATTTGCATAATTAGATAAAAACCCTAAACATTCCACTTGCAATTTTTATCAAAAACTTGAAACAGATCTGTTTGGTATCAAAGATTTGGTTCTTAGGTTGTTTTGAGAGTTTGATTTTATTGTAAGTGTTTCTGATTCTTACAAGGTTCAATCTCGAAATAGGAGAAGGAAAGCTTATGGTAGCAAGTCCTTAGGTTAGTTCAAGGAGAGTATATTTTCCACAATCTCCACTATAAATTTCACCTCCAGTGTCACCAAAAGCCTCACCAGTCATAGCACATGAAGGACAGCCTGAAAATATGTATGGGAATGAGAAGGCCTTCAGAAAGGAATTCTTTAACATGACACAAATGGTTAAATTTCTCTATGAAGAGAGGAATACAAGGTTGCAAGTTGAGAGCTCCAATCCTCCAAAGGGAGATGGAGATAAAAATCCAAAAGGAGATGGAGGAGATGGGGACAAGCCTCCAAAAGGGAATGGTGAAAAACCACCTTTAACTCAACCTTTCTATTCACCTCCATCCTCACTGCCATCTTCACCAGCATCATCTTCTACATCAACCCCTTCACAAACACATCCAAATTCTCCAAAAGGACATGGTAAATCTCCACTTTTGAAACTTGACATAAAGTTTGAATTTCCTATCTATAATGGAGAGGTAAATGCTGAGAAATTAGATAATTGGGTTCATGAGCTTGAAGTGCATTGCAAGATACAAAGGATCAAGGATGATGAGACCAAGATTCAACTTGTTTCATTAAGTTTGGAAAGTGCAACACTCATTTAACTCAAGAGGACATGAAGAAACATGGTAAGATTTTATCCTCTTGGAATGATTTTTTTGCTGCATTAAAACGCTAGTTTTATCCATTAGCATACGTGCAAAAATCTATCATGGATTGGCAAAACTTTAGGCAATTAAAGGGTCAAAGTGTGGAAAGGTGTACCCAAGAGTTTAGAAGGAGAGAATTGATTTTGGGTGTTGATTTATCATCACAAGAAAATTTATTCAAATACATTGGAGGTTTACATAGCTACTTGAGACACACTAATCTCATGTTTAACCCTACAATTTTAGATGAATTTTTTGTACAGACCACAAATTTAGAAGCAAGAGGGAAACATGTTTCTGATGAAACAATTGAGAACACCTTTGAACTTGGAGACAAAGGTAAGAGTAAATTGAAAGGAAAAGGGAAGAAGAATGGTTTCATCAAGATGCATAAATAAAAACTCACATGTAAACATTGTTTCAAAGAGGGCCATGATGAAGATCATTGCTGGAAACTCCACCCTACGATGAGACCCAAAAATTTTAAAAACAAGGAGAAAGAAAAGATAGCTACAACTACACAACATGATTTACGTTCTGATTTCGGGGATGAAACAAAGATAACAACCATGGGTTTGAAAGGTAAATACATTGAAAGTACTATTTCTTCAAATTATATCAATCATACTCAAAATGAAAAAACAAGAATTGAACTTTTATACATTAGAGTTATTTCAAAACATACCAAGATAGACACATTGTTTGATAATGGTTCACAAGAAAATATTATCTCAGAGGACATTATCAAGAAGTTGAATTTAGAAAAAATTCCTCATCCTAAACCTGATCCTTTAGGTTGGGTATGTGAGAATGAAAAATTGCAGGTGACAAGGAAGTGTGTACTTATATTTGCAATCACTGCAAACTTTCTTCATGAGGTTGAACTTGATGTAGCTCCGCTTGATATACGTGGTATAGTTTTGGGAAGCCCATATATATATGATAGGAGAGCAATTTTTCATTTCCATGATAATAAATATCATTTTTTCAAGAATGAGATTGAGTACATTGTTAGGGAACATAGAAAGAAATTGATTTTGTCTCCTGTAAATGCTGGAAAAATGAAGAGGATGGTTAATGTTAGTCAAAAATTTTCATTTTTAATCTTCAAGCACAATGATATTGATAATGAAGCCTTTCAAGGAATATGAAACAAATTTGAAATCTGATTTCATTGAGGTTTTTAATTCATGTGATAAGATCTATTAGGATTCTAACATGTTGTCTCCTAAAATAAGTAAACAACATGAAGTGAAATTTCAGCAAGATGCATCATTATTGAACATTGGTGTGAACAAGATGCCAGTGTTAAAGAATGCAACGATAAAAAAGAAAATGCAAAGGCTATTTCAAAAAGAGGAAATTGATACCAAAACATCTTCTTGTGGATTTCATAATTTTTTGGCTCTGAAAAAGGATGGTGCATGGTTATGGTGATCACATTTGGTAAAGAGTCGAGCCAAGTGCAAGGCTAGACATGTTAAGAATTGTCATGGAGACAATTTTCAAGATGAAAGGAACTTGAAATTGATTAAGTTTCCTTTGATTAAATAACAAGGAGGGAATTTTCATATTCGTTCAAGGGTAGTTTATATTGTTCTGCACATCTTGGGAAATTGCAGCAAGAGATGATCTTTGACAACAAAACAAGGACTCCAAAATCAGGGAAAATGATGTACTTTCATGAAAAGCTCAAAGCAAAAAATCCAAGTAAAGCTAAGTGGAATGAGGCTAAAGGGGTGAGGGAGTTGTACCCTCATCTATTTTTTGACTAATAATGAGCTTTTGGAGGTCCAAAAGCTTCTAGTGGGGAGGAATGATCTGGTGGATCAGTTTAATGCTCAAAATTCAAAGTGCTTAAAATGGATTGAAACCAATGCCAAAGTGAAGACCTTGTTTCCTTGATTCCAATGCAATTCATTTAAATCAAATCTGATATTGTATGCTAGCGATATCACGTTCTAACCTAATTGGAAAACAACTAAAATTTTTGGAATTTGGGTTTTAGGTACACATATTCAGTAGTCTGTATGATAACTAGGCATTTGACTCGACATGCGATGTGTTTATTTGGGCCAGTAATTCTTTGACAAGTGTCTCATTGTGATTGGTACCTAGCAGGGTTTTTTTGATTGGATAATGGTTCAGTTTGGTGTCCCAATTGGAGAGAGCCACATGGGCCAATCAATGACTTCCACGTGGCCTCTTGATGGCTGTATAAATTTTTGGTAAGGCCTCAATAGACCTCCAATGATTCGAACCCATGACCTTCCATCTAATAACAAGACTACCCATCGATCTACCTATCATGTTCCTTCTAAACCATACTAGCACGCACCAATATAAATGTTATGGGTTTTGATTTGTGGGGTCGAGATCGGGGTTAACCCCTAGCCGCCAGTCCACCCAACCATGCTATGTGGTGGCCAGATAGGGCCCGTGGTTAACCCTGGCCCCAATGTTATGTATCACCGCTATTAGCAAAGTATAAACCTTATGTTATCCACCACCATATGTTATAACATATAACGCCAACAAAAACCATATGATATATGTTACCCAAAGTTCTAGATTCGTGGCATGTAAAAAACCTTGGGAGGCGGTCTATATGTTCACATGCTACTGCTTTTTTTCATGGTTATCTTACATGTTATGGCTGACAGATTAAACGATGGGTTTGTTTACTATTTTTTTGTGGTTCTGGAGGGAAACAAATGTTAATACATAAGGTGGTTAAGTTAACGTTATGGTGCATTTATCCACTGGTAGTAACCATGACATCACCATAGTATAACACCGTGTTCAACCGAAGGGAACCCACAGTTCACGGGTATGGTTTATCACAACTTTGTTTAATGAGAAATTAGTGTGGAGATTTGTTTACCCTGGTGGACGCCAACCACAGGTTTTGACGAATCCCAATCAAAATGTAGTTAGCATTGGTAGGACCATTCAAACAAACCGAGATCAACAATTCTTAACCCGCCACTTGGTGTGAATTTTTCGGTTCGTGGGGGTTCATGGAAAATCTAAGGGTTCGACCATTTGCACTCAAACTAGCGGGAATCTCACTGTCACGGGGAAAATTGGCTAGCCCACATGGCCGAAAAAGGAATATTTTTTAGAAAAGATAGTACGTGGGTGCAATTTGGAGGATAGTTAGCAGGAAAAATTCTTTGGAGCATAACTCAGTCAAATTTTGAATTTTTTGAGTGTATAAATATCAAAGCTATGGGTTTTTTACTATTCTGGAGCCATTGGAGACATTATGTTTGCATTCTGAGCACTGTAAATTGATGTAAACACACATCTTTGAGCATAATGAAAGAGGCCCAACATTAGAAGTTGGACCAGGAGATGTAGCCCAGGAGAGGTGAACTTCTTCATCATTTGTTGTATTGTGTATACTATTATGGTACTGATTTCTTCTTTATTTCTACAAAAAAAAGCATGTTTATGTCTTAATGTAATTGACATAATTGGTTGAAAAACCTAAACTTTCCACTTGCATTTTTTATCAAAAACTCTCAAGTTGACATATGCATATCGGGTAAGGTGCAGCACAGGTGGATGCTATGAAGGAAGGAGATAGTGGCTCCCTAGGATGGGATGCAAATACAAGGAAATATCGGTAGTTAGGACTTTGTTGCGGGATGGAGTTAACAAAAAAATTTGTGGCAGGTAGGAGGTTAGAGATATTTTGGAGCAGAAGGAGAAAGGGCGAAGTGGAGCAATTTGGTGTGAAGAATTTTGAAGCACTATTATTACTCATGGGGTAGCTGAAGGATGGAATAAGGAAATATATAAATGGTTTATAGGATAGATGGAGAAACCAAGTAGATGGTCAAGAGGATTTGAAGGGCTTCGATATGAGGATAAAAAGAGGCACTAAATATAAAACACGGGTTGGATAAGAAGATGAAGGAGAATGCAAAAGTGTGGAATCTATTTCTAATTATGTTATATTTGATTCTATATTTCCTTAGTTGTAGGAATGTATGTCATAGTTTTTAGCTATTGACCATCCCAATTGTAATTTGATGCTTATATATATGTTTGGATTATATGTTATGAGTTTTGTTCCTATTTGTACATGGAATGTATTTGAAAGACTAGTGAGATTTTTGGTCTGATGGATGTAACTTAGTGCATAATGCCTTTTTCATTTATGCTAAAATAAACCAATGGTTGGATGAGTTAGCCTCTATTTTTTGTATCAATTTCTTATTATATAATGTTGTTCATGTGTACTATATTTCTATATGTTAAAGGGGTTTATTATAGTTTTGAATACTCGTGATTATGTTCGATGTTTATAATGTAGTTAAGGTTAATATATAATGTTGTATCCTTGTAAAAGGAATTAATATTGGATAAGAGTCGATATAGCCTTTAATGGCTGAAATTCTAAGTCATTTTGAGCTCTCACACATTGTCGGTTCCCACTAGTGTGTTGTGTAGTGAGATGAGGGGTTTAAAGAACTATGCAGTGTGCGATATTATAGTGATGGTAATGTGCTTGTCAGTGGGAGTCATGTGTCATAGGTAATAGATAGTCCTATCAGAATACAGAAGCGTGGTTCCAACAATCACCCATTAGCATCTTGGGTGAGACTTGACCCAAATCATGGGTGTTGCCAAAAGGGTCGATGTTGAGCTGGTTTTGTTGGCCAATGCGTAAAAAATATCAAGTTTGCTAGAATTGTGTGCACCAATAAATGATTTTGTTTCCAAGATAAGTATGGTAGTGTGACAAGCTTATCTTGTAGGAATGTGCAAGTCCTGGAATCCTACCAAGAAGGAGATTACCGAATGGATTAAATTGAAGGAAGCCCAATTTTTCAATGAAGGAAATCGATGACAGGAAGCAGAGCAAAGGGAAATGGTTATAAAAGTATATTTATACTGATTTCAATAAGTTTTATTTGCAGAGTTCCCAAATATCTTGACAGAGTAGATCTAGTGATTAAAGGACAATAACCTAACATATCGCCATGGAAGGCCAAGGAGGTGGACACTGGAGGAAGTATGCCAACTGCAAGTGGTAAGAAATAAAACATTTCATGCTATTGATTTATATTTTGAAAGTGTGTTGGAAGGATACATTATCAAATTTTGAGTGGAAGAAACCATATCCTACACTATATGTTAGTGTGAATTCTAATCGCAAGCGTATGAAAAAGCTCACTTTAGCTGTGCATAACAAACAACCCTAACATCAAAGATGGCTGCCAATTTCCATAGATCTACAATTAGTTGACCAAGACAAATGCTACAAAATCTAGATCTATGTAGTTAAAGACATTAAGCAGTAAATAAAAGCAAGAGTTTCTCCATGCATCCAATAGACAAGACAAGAATATTTTTAAAGAATTTTTATATTTACGACACCTCATAAGGGAACATAGAAATATGTTACCAATCCCCCTCCGTGGGATGGGTTCTTTTATGTCCTCAACACTTCATATCTAATATCTCTCTCTCGATGGTGTAGAAAACCCAGACAAAAATGGAACTCAAAGGGAGCTCACAAGCAAAAAGATAGGAAAATATGACAATGATGGAGGATCAAAGTCAGACCAAAAGTATAGATCTAGAGTGATCTTTAGGCAACAAAAGGTAGTGAATGAATGGAAAAACCCTTCTATTTATAACAAAATATTGAGTTAGTCTAGATATTGGTGCATAATTAAAATATTATTAACCAATTCTAGATCCAACTTTTATGGAATATTTTATTATATTTTTTGGAGGGAAAAATAATTTGAATTTTGTCAAATCCATTTATTTGTAAATAGTAAATAAATAAATGATTTATTTATTATTTTAAGGATGTGATTGAGTAATAATTAAAAAAATAGTGATTTATTCAATTATTTATAAATGATTTAGTCAAATTTAACAAGGAATATTATTTAAATAATGTTTAAATAATTATTCCTAGAAAATAATAAGGTAAATAATGATTTATCTCATTAATTTTCCTGTTTTGGGTTAAATATGACCATGAATATTAATTAAACTGTTGTTTAACTAATTATTCCTTGAGGAAAATCAAACCAAATATGGATTTATTCAATATTACCTCATGGGGTTTCTTGTTTAGACCATAAAAAACTTAATAAATTATGGATTACTAAGTTATTTTTCATAGTGAAAGAAATTTTACTTAGGGTAAAATTGATATTACATGGTGGAATTTGGTCCATCTAATAGTAATAGGTTAGATGACCAAAATTGGTGTAACATATCTCCCCCTAGCGTGTGAGCGTTAGGAGCTAATCGTATGATCGAAGTATGTTGTAAGAACTCAATCACCAGACACAGAAGGGGAAGTCAGGGAGAGAGAAATATAAGGTAGACTAAAGCACTAGAGGACAAGACCCTAAGGAGGCGAGACTTACAGGTGTAAAAAGTCTCTTTTATGAGCGAGTACCTATTCTACAAGAGGCGGGGGAGGCATACCTATGCCCGTCGAGAGAAAGTAGAAAGAATAACACATCCAGTAAACAAGGGACTGAACTATATAGTACATGTTGGCATAAACATGAGCCAGATAAAAACATGATAATGGATCCCACATACATATTGTGCCTGGGATAACAGCTAGGACTTATACAATAATATATGAGTACATGAGATATAAGTACAACCAAAGAGGCCCTGTAAATAGGAGAGGGCTCTGAAAATCTGAATGATACATGCAAACTAAAAGGTGCAGCACGCGGCTGAGGCCGAAACCATCAAATATGTGGAGCTACATCGAAGACTGTAATGAAGAGGTCATCCAGGCATGTGGGTGGCTACTTGAAGGGCCACCCCCTCATGAGGTTTGAAACATCTCACACACACCTGGGAATCACCGGTATGATCTGCTGCATTACTGAACCGTCGAGTATATAGATCTCGATCATGCCGTAAGGAGCTGGAGCTGAGAAAAAATCAAATCAAAGGGCAATAAGGAGTCCCTTTTCCTGATCTGCGGCACCGAAAAAGAGTGGAAGCTGGAACCAAGGTATATCGCCCTCTAGACATGTCTTCTAGAATGAATGAGGTGATGTCAACAGAAGGAGGTCCACCATAGTTGAGGCAATAAGGGATCCTAAACTGAGGCATGAGAGATAATAGTAGAGCGATGGATAGACTGACACCAGGGATGAAAATGGAATGGGTGGTACTGAGTAGCGGGCTGGCGACTTCCCTTGTTAGAATAAGAAGGGCATGGATGACCTGACAGCAACTGACACAATATCAAAGGGGATAGGGGACAATATGACTGAAGGCCAAAGTGTGTGACACAAGAGAGGGACAAAGCAATGAAGGATGGAGGACTATGACAGGATACAAATGGAATCAGGATAGACTCCATGAATGTGATGATGACTCAACTAGGATGCTCTAAACAAGGGCAACTCGATGATGCTGCCACATAGAATAGGCCTAGTGGGGCCCATAAAAACATGAATACAAGGTGGGTACTCATGAAGAAACTCGACATGAGCGTGGAAAAGTATGAAGGAAAAGTGGTTCCCGAGGTACAAGTGTTGCAAGTGAAGAAATTTGATTTTTAGGAGTGGTGAAGTGACCCTTCTTGGAAAAAAATGTGTCTGGGTGAAGTATCAAATCACAAAAAACTAACAAATACCCATTTTAGAGCTTGGTGAGAGCTTTCCAATGGTATGGATTGTTTGTCAATCTGAGCTACGGTTTGTTCGCAGCGGGTGAAAGAAAAAATTTGGGTTTCTCTTTGAATAAGGAATTTTCCCTCCAAATTCACTCATTTGCAAGTGTAGCTGTGGTGAATATAGGGAGGAGAGAAGGCCCTAAATCTTGCGGCGATCGTAGCAGACAAACCGACCATTGGAATCGAGATTTGTCAGTTGCAGGTAAGAGGCCTAAACCTACTCTTTCATTTCAGTGGATTGAAAGTTCATTTTAGGTGCCCAGAGCTCAGGAACAGACCCCTAATCTGTTTCATGGCCGAGTTACACTTTTTGGGGCAATATCTACGACCTGGGTAGTAGGTTTTGGGTAGAAACTGCGACCTGTCCCAAGATTTTTCCTGAAAAGTGCGACTTGACAAAGAGGGGTATTTCAATGCTACTTTTTTGGCTGAGATCTGGGTTTTTATGGTTGAATGCAGTCTTTCATTTCTATGCACTTACAAAAATGGTGTTTTTGTGCAGATATGGCAGAATTGCAGATCAACTGGAGAGAGAGAGACCTGGACACATTATGGTCAGAGATCCGAGAGGATCATGGTGTACGTACTGCATTGGCCAAGTTTGGGGTCTTGAAGTTTGTGGAGAAACCTTTAATGAGAGCTGGGGAGCCCTTGTTGGCCTAGATTGTGAGTTATTGGGATCTGGACCATGAGGTATTTATAGTGCAGGGGCACCGGATCAAGTTGACGGTCCAGGATATATATTTCCTAACTGGTCTCCCACCCCTTGGGATGGTGGGGAATATGCAGCCAGTGTTACCGCGAGGGTAGAACATCATGGAGTTTGTAGAGTTCCATTTCCGACCAGGTCTCCAGGTCAAGGGGACACAGATACTGATTAGGGATCTAGAGAGGTTAGAGACCCGTGCTGTGGCCACAACAGTGTTGTGGATCCTGGGCAACCAGGCACTCCACCACGTCACTGGGGGTCAGATGATGCTTGTTGAGAGTGTGTTGAGTGGGACCTACTATGGGTGGGCCCAAATGATGTTGTCGTTGTTGAAACGACAGTTGTCGCTATGCAAGAAGCAAGTGAACCATGAATATACATATGGCACAACGTTGTGCTCGCTCTTATTTGAGAAGATCCTGACACTCCGACCTCGCATGAAAATCCAGGATGGGGGCCTGAGGGAGCCCAGGATGCGCTGCTAGGGGCGGATACTTTACAGGGGGGGTGGGGCAATCGAACGGGTGTTCCGACACAATTTTTTTTCTCATTGGGATCATATTCCACTATACATAGATGACTATCCCCATAGTGGGATGAGTTATCGTGGGGACCCGGACTTGTCGATGCCGCCTGGTCGAGTATGGGGGCTCGATGGTAAGTGACAAGTTACTAATATTTTATGTGCATTTTAAACTTTCAGAATATTGTATATGGTACTGATTCATCCAATTTTGGAATGCAAATATAGCACCGGTAAAACCGGCCAGGTACATGGGAAGGCCTACAGTAGAGCTGCAGGATCTAGTAGGTTGAGGGCATCACAGAATGAGGATGTAGCGGCCCTCCTGGAGGAGATCCATCGTAAATGTGACATGCTTCTGACTGGTGTTTCAGAGCGCAGCTGGCAAGACTTGGATGACCAGTACATAAAGCCTTGTATTGGTCTACCCTTGGAGTGGCGAGGGGTCATGCGGCACATGGTGATGGCCAGACAGGGGATGCGCGATCTACGAGCTGCAAAAGAAGAGCCATTGGCTCAGGATCCTCCATATAGTGATTAGGTGTAGGGGTATGTGGTGCCCCCAGTTGTGATTTTTTGTAACATGCTATGGGCAAGTCAAATGTATCAGAGTGGATGGACTGTAAAACATTTTGAACGACACATATTATGGATATGCATCATCTTTATGGTTTTTTTATTGTCTTGTGTTAAATGCGTGTGCTAAGTGCCAATCTAGAATATTTTTTACAATGATATCTACATAGTGATTTTGTGCTCTAGGTACATGACTAAATGTAATGATTTCAAATTCACACATCAAAAGCTTCACTCGTAAATATCTTCTAAAAAGGATAGGATTATGAACATGATAAACACCATTCAATTTCATGACAAGAAGTAGGGAATCTAAACGAACATGAAGGTGGAGGATGCGATGGGAAAGGGCATAGGTTTACAAACCTCACACTGCATCATATTCAACATGGTTATTGGTGGCAGTACCAATGCACACACCATTCGAGATAACAAGTGAATGTAAGGGGGTAAAAATGGCCCAACCTGCCGAGGCTAGATTCCAGGAGTAGTGACTTACACCATCGGTATAACTGATATAAGATGTGGACAGGGGGTCCATCTGAAAGGTGCCACAAGACAAAAAATGAGAGGATGATGAAAAATGTTGGCAACTTGAACGCAAGGTAGAAATCAAACAAATTCTGCTAAAGGGAGTGCTCTGGGTAGGATGTATACCACCCGCACACCGATGGGTAGGTGGTGTGTGGGAGCTTCCTTGGGGAAAACTTGTGCTCAGGTCACGAAAGTCACCATAGAAACAGATGGTGCCATTGCGATTATGGGTGGGAAAGATGAAGTTAGGGGTGGAAAAGGCTTCCATGATGTCGTCATCATAGTAGAAGATGGGGTGAGTGGAGGAAAAGATACCACATGATGCGGTGAAGCTACCTGACTCATCATCATGGGAAGAAAGGTTCACATGTGCATCATCATGGGGGGTGATGGAAGAACAAGCATATAAGGGATCCACTGATGTTGAGCCTAAGGTGATCACTGAAGGGAGGTCAAGTGAAATAGTAGGGGAAGTCTCAGAGGGAGCTTCCACCGTGGATCTCATGAATGATGATAGGTAGCGGATGGTTGTCATTGGCTCCATCATCTTGACATCAGGAGGGGAAATGTCAATGTGAGCGGGTAAATCCTTAGGTTGTCCCGAGGCATACTACGCGAGAATGGGAGAGGCGGACTGGTTCTGTTCAATATTGTACTCTAGAACTACCTCCAAAGAGGCGCGATAATGCATGAGGTAGGTACAACGGTGGGTGTAATAGCCATGGAGATCAAACAAAGCATAGGGCTAGTTGGTGTGGATAGTCTTGGAGTTCTTGGTTGAAATCGAGGAAGGAATGGAGGTTTCCAGGACCGTAGACTCAGGGAACGTGACATTGACCATGGGTTTGATACGAGGAAACTCAGGATAATGATGGGTGGCATGACTGACAACATCACACAAAGCACATGGGGGGGTATGCTTTGGAGGTAGAGGAGGAGCAGGGTTTTTCGGGGAAGCCTTGTATTTAGGTGCCTTGTTGTGAGCTTTGCCCCTCTCTCCCGAAGTTGTCACAATAGAAGTGGCTTCCTGTTGAGGTGGCTGAGGCACGGAAGTAAGGGGAGGAGTCATGGGGACCGATTGAACCGGGGTCAAAGCAAGGTAAGGTTTGGGTTGAACAGGCGGGATAGTGGCTGGGGGATCAATGTACCAGACTGGAATCCCCAAGGTCAGGCTAGGAAGGGATAAGGTAGCCATAACAGGTACCTAAAATAATCTGGGAGGGGAAGCTAGGAACGATATCTGACCAGAGGGGTAATGGATAGGTGGGACAACTCCGATATGGTTAAGGCCAGGAGGAACCATGCCGGGAGGGTAGAGAGGTTCATAGATACCAGCTGCAGTTGAGGGGCCTTGAGGAGGGGGTCCTAAAGGCTAATTTGAGGTGCTAGGAGCAGGTTGCGGAGCGTGAGGCTGCTGACTAGTTGAAGCGTGCCACTTGAGTTCGGACCTAAACGATTGAATCATGCAAATGTTTGATGAGCTGGGATCAATGAAAAGAGGAGAAAGACCAGGGAATGAACCAAGAAAACAGGATTATTTGTAGACAACGAGTGAAACACTAGTCAATGGTTCGACTACTTGTTTGTTGGCCACCGAAAAGATGATGGAATTAGGGGAGGTCTGAGACTTCAGTTCGTAATATGTCAACTAGTCGATGGTGACAATATTTCTGTTGTGAGGAAAGAACATCTTATGGTGAACTACATATGGGACAACAAACATTGAATAAGTGTAGCTACGACACAATAGAATGTTGTAATCTAAGGGGGCATCAATGACTTCTAGGTCAACACAAATAGTCTTGCCCGCAAGAGTAATAGGACAATTGCAAAACATGCCAATGGGCTAGGAAGAGTGGCCATCCCATGCTTGAAGGGTGATAGTGGAAGGGGCCAACTTAGGAGATCCGAGTTTCTTCCAAACCAAAGAGGACATCACACAGGTGGATGCACCCTCATCAATGATACAACGGGAGACGTTGGCATTGCGGATCTTGACGAGGATTTGGAAGGTGATGGAAGTAAGAAGGGGGGGATGTTCTGACTGGTCAACATCAAAGACGATCAAACAATCATATTAACGATCCACAGTTCCAATGGCAGTTAGTAGATATTTTCATTTTGAAGGGCACGACCGTAGGAGTTCCAACATTGAGATGGCAACAAGAGATTGCGCCAAACCATCTAATATACTATACGAATGGGAAGCTTTTCCAAAAGAAGTGTTTTTGTGTAATGGTCCTTTGGGGATATTGGTATGAACCTCTGCCTTAGGCTGAGGGATCTGTAAGGGACCATTGGTTGTCAAAAGAGGCTTTGTGGAACCTGAAGAAGGGGGTTAGGGGGCAGACATAGCACGAGGCTTGTTGTATTGATGGGATCGAGTCTGAAGGTTGAGGTCAACGGTAATGGGTTGGTCAGAGCTCATCATGAGAATCTGGTAATTAGAGGTACCAGTTGGAGGAGGTTGAGTGGCCGCCTGACCTTCAGGGGGTTGGGTAGCCACGAATCCTTGCGGGGGGAAAGGATTGGTAAACACAGCTAGCTGGATAGGTGCAACATTGGGAGGAACCAAACGGGAGGCTTGCTATCCTCGCGATGCTACTTGAGTCTCCCACATCTAACGCATCTGAGGTAAAATAGGATAATCGTGGGTGTAGTGACCATAGACAACGCAACAAGAACAAGGCTTATTCGTATGAACATGCCTGTCCTACTTGGGTTGTATATCTTGTTGTTGGTTAGTAGTGTTAGGTGCATTCCCTTGGGGATTAGGTCCTGGATTACCTGGGCAAGTTTGATTTTGGGTGTCTTTCCTCTTCCGTTTGGAAGAAGGAGGATTAGTCATGCCCTGTTGAGCATACACCTGCCCCTGGGGGGGTGGTGGCTGTTGTTGCAGGGGTTGAGAAGGAAAGGGAGGCGGGGTGCTAATGCTGGAGGAGGTGGAGCACTAGGCTGTGGATATGGATAATAAGGAGGTTGGGTAAAATTGTGGTAAACAGGTTGGGAAAAAGGAAGAGGCATGTCGTATCCTAGATACATGCTACCGAGAGGGGGAAAATTGCTGGAGGAGCTGGCCCCTCCCTTAGGGAAACCAGAACCCATGGGAGGATGAGTGTACTGATGAGAAAGGGCTCCAACAAAACCATTGGTGGTATGGGATGACCCCTGTGCATTGGCACCACCAGGTCTAGGGAGATAAGGTAAGATAGTATAAACATAACCAGACTGGGTGTAGATCAGGTCATATTTTAACACAATCTAGAGAGCAGCTTCTTCGGTCTGAGGGAAATGAGATGCAACATCTTTTCCGATAGCAGGAAAAATGAATCTGAGAAACCAGTCCATGTAGACACAGTCTTCGAAGGTAGGGGCTCGACATAGGCTCTTTCTTATCTGCCATTCTTGAACATGATTGGATAGGCGGGTCGCAGATGATTGACGGAAAGAGGTCAAAATTTCGGTACGAGTGTCATAACGAAGGGGAAGCTGGAAGTAAGACAGAAAATCCCTTGCAAGAGTCAGAAAAGTAGTATGATAGGAGGAGGCCTGGTCAACATACCACTTAGAAGCTTCTCTAGTAAGCGTATGCTAGAACAACCAAAGATGGACAGACTCATCGGTGATGGAGTTAGACGAACACCACATGTGGAAAGATTGAACTTGGTTTGTAGGATCATCTCCAGCAAGACCTTCAAACTTGGGGATGTCGAAAGGGAGCTATGTTGGCATAGCAGGCCAACCAGGATCATGGTGTATGGGGTCATTGATCAACTAGTTAAAATTGGGAAGATTGAGGCCTGCCATATAAGGGAGCAAGGGAGCAGTCGGGATAGTTCTTGTTGCGGTCCCACTAGTAGTATTCCCAACATTAGGGCTGGGGCTACCACCAGCGTTAGGTCCTGAACCAGACATGGTGAAGGTGACATGGGGAGAATTCGGGATAGAACCAGAAGGGGAACCCACTGAACCAGAATAGAGTCGGAATGGGGACTCGGTGGAGGAATAACTTGAATCCTACGCGGAGGCGTAAGTCTTCCTAATGGAAACTGAGGATGAAGGCCAAGAAGTCTCTAGGATAAACGCCTTGGGGCACAATGATGGAAGTACAAACATGGATCACAAAAGGAAGAGAGACCAACAAGGGCAAGGAGGGGTAGGATCAAATGATTACAATGTCAAAACAAGGGAAAAGAGGTGCGGGATCAAATGATTATAATGTTATAGTCTTGGCCTGGCCATGTAAACTAGGTGCTCTTCACTTAGGGTGTGTTTGTTAAGTGTGTTAATTTTAATTTTTAAACCCAGACATGTGTAGAGAAAAAATAAAAAGTGTGTTGTATAAGCGTAAATAAATCTGCAGATAACAGTAAAGTAAATTGAATATAACATAAAATAAACAACTAAAGATGCATCAATCTAAACCCAAGGAGGTGGGCTTCTAAACAACTATTCTATGGGGGGGCAAAAATCTAGTCAAAAAACACCAAAATATCCAATGGATCTAAAGTCGGGAGGGATAATGATCTAAAGGTCAGATGTGCTAGAAATAGGTGCAGAAAATAGCAAAAAACTAGAGGGAAAAGTGCTACAAATGAGGTGGCGAAAGGCTACAACCTGAAGGGAAATGTAGGCAACCCTAGAGGAGGACCAAACAAAACTAAAAAGAGGTGTTTTGTATGGATGAATAACCAATTTGAAATGGATCTGAAGGTACAGGATTAAATCTGAAAAATGGCTAAACACACTGAAATCTCAGATGACCTGCTTCAGCTAAACTCCTCCTAGAAAGGTGGAAGCGTATTGAAGCCCTAGGGGGCTAGGTTCTCACTTCGACAAGGAAAAAAAATAAATTACATGCCAAAATGGGCGAAGACGGAGGTCAGAACACCCTGAACAGGAGCCCAGAAAAACCCAGAAAATTCACAGAAAAATTCCCGCAAAAAGTACAAGTCGCAGTTTCTGACCTGATTTCTACAGAGGTCATAGGTTTGAGGCTATTTTTTGCATCCTAAAGGTTGAGGTCGTAGGTTTTGGCCCAAAAAGTGTGACCTACACTTCTAGCACTCTCAAGAGTAGGTTTCAGAAAAAAGTGTCGTCTTAGCTGCGGTTGATGCCTGTCACCTACACAATAGCTCTGAAAACACATGGAAGTTAGAATTTTTACTGTTTTAGGGTTTTAAAGGTTAAAACAACATCATGAAAGTAAAAACAAGAAGCTGAAGAAAAACCCTAGGGTTTGAAGCTGCTGGTCATGCAGGGATCTGAAAAACAACAGCGGTCGTAATTATAAACCCTTGTGGAGTTGCCAGTTGTTAGTGTGAACTCTAATCGCAAGCATAAGAAAAAATCTCACTTTAGTTGTGCATAACAAACAACCCTAACATCAAAGATGGCTGTCAATTTCTTTAGATCTGTAGTTAGTTGACCAAGACAAATGCTACAAAATCCAGATCTATGTAGTTAAAGACATTAAGAAATAAATAAAAGAAAGAGTTGCTCCATGCATCCAATAGACAAGACAAGAATATTTTTAATGAATTTTTTTATTTATGACACCTGGGAAGGGAACTTAAAAAGATGTTACCAGTCCCCCTCAATGGGATTGGTTCTTGTATGTCCTCAGTGCTTCATATCTAAGATCTCTCTCTCTTGATGGTGTAGAAAACCCAGACAAAAATGGAACTCAAAGGGAGCTCACAAGCAAAAAGATAGGAAAATATGACAATGATGGAGGATCAAAGTCAGACCAAAAGTATAGATCCAGAGTGATCTTTAGGCAACAAAAGGTAGTGAATGAATGGAAAAACCCTTCTATTTATAAAAAAATATTGAGTTAGTCTAGATATTGGTGCATAATTAAAATATTATTAACCAAATCTAGATCCAACTTTTATGGAATATTTTATTATATTTTTTGGAGGGAAAAAGAATTTGAATTTGGTCAAAACCCTTTATTTGTAAATAATAAATAAATAAATGACCTATTTATTATTTTAAGGATGTGGTTGAGTAATAATTAGATAAATAGTGATTTATTCAATTATTTATAAATGATTTAGTCAAATTTAACGAGTAATATTATTTAAATAATGTTTAAATAATTATTTATCTCATTAATTTTCTTGTTTTGGGTTAAATATGACCAGGAATATTAATCAAAATGTTGTTTAACTAATTATTCATTGAGGAAAATGTAGTATTCCCAATTAGCCCAAGCTAATGGGAATATCTTATTTTTCCTTATTTCATCTTTCATTTCATGTTTATGAATAAAATGGGAAGGAGGACATGTAAAACTCCTAAAAACCATGAATAAATCAATGCCTATGTAAACAGAGACATATATGGGCCATGTAAATAATCTCTTGCAGGTGTGAATGAGCTTAAATCACAAGACTGGGTCAACCTTGACTAAATCAACAGTGCAATCTAGGTGCAATGAACCTCATGGATACACAAAGCAGTTCTATATGGAGGTTCCACATGTGAAAGGGGGTAACTCATTGAGGTGATTTAGGGTTTGACAAGGCTTTCACCATATAAAAGAAGGAGGAGGACAACAGGAAGAGGTTGTTGATGTTCTTATTTTCTAAAGGTATTGTTTGCTTAGACATCCTTTGTTGGGGTTTCCTATTTAGGAACTCCCACCTCCTTCCTTGAGCAGCTCTTGGAGGAGTCTTGTTTTTCTAGTCCACTATCCGGCATTTGGCCAAGCCACATCTTGCATCTACAGTGCATTTATTCTTAGGATTGGGTTGTCCATGTGAGTTGCAGCAAGTGGAACTCTAGATCTGTAAAGATCTAGCTTGTATTGGAGCCTCTTCTCTGTGAGTGTGTCTTTTAACCTCCTGGAAGAGTGCATCCACAGTTTGAGCTTCAGATCCATACATTGGCAGTAGGCCAAAGCATTTCCAGGGCCTACAGCGCAGTCCCTCTTCCATGACTGCGTTATTTGCAAAAGCAGAGTTGCAAGGCATCTTGGCATCATATTAGAGGAGGAAGATCTCTGGGGATTGGATCATTCCCTTCACTGTGTTGATCCATGGATTGGCCAAACAATCCATGTTAGTTTAGATCTGATCTACTATATATGTTATGATTCAGAATTTTCTGAATACTTCTGCAGATCTGTGACTTAGATCTCAAATCTACTCACCGTTGTTCATGATTTGCTGAGATCCCGAAGGGGAATGTATAGAGGAGCCTATCTTGTACACAGATCTGAAATAGATATATCATTTTATGTACATATCTGCTCTAGATCTGAGTTGTAATCTACTGCATGCTTCAACAATGAAAATAATGATGTTAATCTTATTCTTCCATTTCTTGTTGTTGTAGCAGCTCATTTTGAGGCTTTTGTCTTGTATATTCATTCTATTTCTGTTATACACTATATAAGCTGCATTGCAAATCCATTTTTCTAATGTATAGATGAAATATGAACCTCCATGTTGGTCTCATGCTTGTAAATTGATAATCTATGTTATTTCTAAAGCAATCTCTTTCATATAGCTGTAGCCACTCTCTTTGGGTGAATTTTAGCTAGAATAGTTTGTGGGAGATCTGTTTAACCCACATAGTTTGATTTGTTTTTGCTCTCCTTTTGGATTCAGATCTTAGATGAGCTGATATGAGGGATCCAGGGGCTAAAAAATCATTTCTATGCATATATTTCTCAGGAGTGCATTATTTCAGCAGACTTGTTGTGATGTTCCAGATTTGGAATATTACAGTGGTATCAAAGCATCAATATTGGCGTAGCCTATGCATTCTTTGAGCCAATATGTCTTCAGAGGGAGGAGATCCTTTCACTGATAGCAAGTAGAGGCATCATGAAAGAAGATAGAAGAAAAATTATTACACCATTGAAACCCCTGTGTATGGAAGGATAGAAGGAGTATATTTCTCTAACATTCTCTCTCAAGCTTTGCATGAGTTGGAGGAAGAAATCAAGGGAGGGAGGAATGGAATATCAACAGATCCCTTGAGGAGGTTTTCACTTGAGGGAAGCCCCACTACTTCATATGATTTGTGTGAGTATTCAACCACACAATCTGTTCCACAACATGGTAGCATGCCTGCTTTCTTGCCAAAGGAAGGAGGGAGAGGAGAAACACCAAAGGAGGGATCTCTTGGTGAGTATATCCAAGAATATGAATCTCAATCAGAGAGATTCATAGAGCATCTTAGTTTCCTAGAGTTTTTTCAACTCAAAGAAGAAAGATCCTGCAGCTACAGTAGAAGGGAAGGGTGCATGCAACACACTTTGGGTAGATTCTCTCTACCTACATTTGATGGATCACCTAAAGACTCAACCAAGTCTTGGGTAAAGAAGCTTGACACATACTTTCAGCTACATCAAGTATCAGAAGAAGAAGCCTTGAGAGTAGTATCACTGCATCTTCAAGGGAAGGCTTATGCTTGGTGGCTATTTGAGTCTTCTTCCTTGAAAGGGAGGAACATATCTTCTTATGCAAGATTCACTAGGTGACTAGTGGAAACATTTGATGAGAGACATGTTGAGACTTCTTGGGGGGAGCAGATCAAGCCCAAGAAATCTGAATCTTTGCATGAGTTGGAAGATTCCATGTAGCCAACTCCATTCCTAAACATTGTTGGAGGGGTTGAAGGTTTGCTGCACCTTGTATCAGAGGAAAAGGCCCTAATTCAGCAAGATCTCTTTTCCCAAAGAGAAGACTTCAGGAATTTTTCCTCACTAAGAGATCAAGAAAAAGGATCTTTTGATTGTGAAGCATTCTCCAATAATAAGGAGAAGGGAAGGAGAAAGCAAAGAACATCCTCCAGCGCTGTGCAAGTAGGAAGAGATATATTTTCAGTTGTAGATGGAGATGAAGCAATGGCTTCCACTAGAAGGATTCTTGCACCTTTGCAAGGAATTCCAGAGGTTCTTCCATATGGAGGACGTGAGCAGCGTGTGTCTTTGCTAAAGGACAATGAGATAGAACAAAGGAGGGGTCACAAAGCTGATACACTATCTGAAAATGGGGCAAGGGCTCCAATCAGAGGCACTCTTACACCATTTAGAGGGGTCTCCAAGTTTCATGGTACTTCCACACAGCAATCAGAGATGGATTTGTGCAGTGGAAGCAGTCATGATATGTTCCCATCCATTGCTTACATGGGGATGAACCATGAGACATCATTATCCTGTGGTGTACCATCTGGGAGACCACCTGAATCATATTTGATGGAAGATGTCTCATACATTGATGCTCCTTTCATAGATCCAAGGGAGGAGGGAGCACTAGTAGACCATGCTACAACGCTGGGAGTGTGGGGGAAATATAGAGAAAGGAAAATAATTTTTCCTTTGACATCATTATCCATTCTCACCTCTCAAATTGCATTGAGAAGGTATGCTGCAAGAAGAAAGAATGACACCATCATGAAGCATGAGGGACAAGACTTTGATCAGAAGATATAATTGCTTGAAGGACACTCTTCTATACATAAAGAGAGATCATGGTCTCACATGCATGCATTGGAAAAGGCAAAGAGGTCTTGGAAAAATGATAGCCTCCCATGGGAGACTAACTTCCAAGAGCTTCCCTCTTCTCTTGAGCATGTGCATAAGCAAGGAGGGCAACAAGGAAGGATTGGAAACCTTCCACCTTGTACCTTTGGCATGAGAAATGTCAAGGAGGAGAAAAACAACATGACAGATACTTCATAACACACACTATCAGGCTGTCATTGTTGGGCACACTAGATCTCTATTGGAAATTCCAACAACTAGTGGAATATTCCAAGGATCTCCATACTTGCATGATTCTGGATGACTGGTTGCATGAGGAGAGCTATTCAATATTTGATGGAGTCATCTATAATCATGGTAGAATATTCTTGTCTAGAGCCTTCAAGCTCAAGGGGAAGCTTCTACAAAGGACTTATGAAGATTTCCATCTTAGCCACACTTATTCTATGAAGCTCAACAATATCAAATTGAGGAGCTATTACTGGGAGGGCTTTGAAAGGGAAATATATCAACATTATCAGAGATTCATGGATTCTATGGAGTTGGAGCAGAAATATGACTCTAAGGGAGAATTAAATCAGCCCTCTCTTCCTTCCCATGAAGGAGACAGTAGATCTATGCACCACTCCATTGATAGGAGGAAAATTGTTGGTGGGAAGCATGCTCTTAATACATGTATTTTATATTCAGACTTCATGCATTCTTGCACCATGTTTTTGCAGGCCATGAATCCAAGAAGGAGTGTTATATTTTTTCAATCTCATGGAAAATATGGGGCAACAACAATTGTTGTACTTGGCCACTCCCTTGGTGGACAAAGGGAGATCTTGTTTCATGATGGATGCTTTCCTAAGGCACCAAACATATCTCACACATTTCGCTATAGTGAGATGGCATGGGCTGCAAGTAAGTGGTGGGAAAACTACTTACCACATCATGATCTGATGCAGGTAGGAGATGCCCTCTGCTGGTACCATATATGGGATTATTACCCACCTCCTCATGTTCCAATTTCTATTTATGTATTTGTAGTTTTTCTTTCATACATGGATGATGTACTTGTCTTACTTGTATGGAGGGAGGATAGGAGGCATGTGTGTACCACATGGGATGGAGACTCTCTTTGTATGCTTTGCTACATATTTCAAAGAGAGTAGGGGTTCAACCATGTTTGTTTCAGTGGAATTCTTGACACTTTATGGGATGGACCATGAACATCTCATAATGATCTTGGAGAGACAACTCATGGGAGGATGGATTGGTGAACACTCAGCTTATGCAGAAAGTTGGATCCTCGATGGTGTCACCAATGGGGAAGGAGAAGTGTTATAGCCCTCACACTATCAGTTGCTTAAGGACAAGCAACATTTTGGAGGGGAGGACTATAATATTCCCAATTAGCCCAAGCTAATGGGAATATCTTATTTTGCCTTATTTCATCTTTCATTTCATGTTTATGAATAAAATGGGAAGGAGGACATGTAAAACTCCTAAAAAACATGAATAAATCAATGCCTATGTAAACATAGACATATCTGGGCCATGTAAATAATCTCTTGTAGGTGTGAATGGGCTTAAATCACAAGACTGGGTCAACCTTGACCAAATCAATAGCGTAGTCTAGGTGCAATGAACCTCATGGATACACAACACAGTTCTAGATGGAGGCTCCACATGTGAAAGGGGCTAACTCATTGAGGTGATTTAGGGTTTGACAAGGCTTTCACCCTATAAAATAAGGAGGACAACAGGAAGAGGTTGTTGATGTTATTATTTTTGAAGATATTGTCTTCTTAGACATCCTTCCTTCGGGTTTTCTGTTTAGGAACTCCCACCTCCTTCCTTGAGAAGCTCTTGGAGGAGTCTTGTTTGTCTAGTCCACTATCCGACATTTGGCCATGCCACATCTTGCATCTACAATGCAGTTCTGCTTAGAATTGGGTTGTCCATGTGAGCTGCAGCAAGTGGAACTCTAGATCTGCAAAGATATAGCTTGTATTGGAGCCTCTTCTCAGTGAGTGTGTCTTTTAACCTCCTAGAAGAGTGCATCCACAGTTTGAGCTTCAGATCCATACATTGGTAGCAGGCCAAATTCTCTAGGACCTACAACATATTACCTCATCCATGACTACATTATTTGCAAAAGCAGAGTTGCAGGGTGTCTTGGCATCATTTTAGAGGAGGAAGATCTCTGGTGATTGGATCCTTCCCTTCACTGTGGTGATCCATGGATTGGACAACCAATCCATGTTAGTTTAGATATGATCTACTGTATATGTTATGATTCAGAATTTTCTAAATACTTCTGCAGATCTGTGACTTAGATCTCAGATCTACTCACCGTTGTTCATCATTTGCTGAGATCCCCAAGGGGAATGTATAGAGGAGCCTATCTTGTACATAGATCTGAAATATATCTATCATTTTATTTACAGGTATGCTCCAGATCTGAGTTTTAATCTACTTCATGCTTTAGCAATGAAAATAACGTTGTTAAGCTTATTCTGCCATTTCTTGTTGTTGTAGCAGCGCATTTTGAGGATTTTTTCTTGTATATTCATTCTATTTCTGTTATACACTGTATAAGCTGTATTGTAAATCCATTCTTCTGATGTATAGCTAAAAGATGAACCTCCATGTTGGTCTCATGCTTGTAAATTGATATGCTGCGTTATTTCTGAATCAGTCTCTTGCATATAGCTGTAGCCCCTGATCTCTTTGGGTGAATTTCAACTAGACTAATTTGTGGGAGATCTGTTTAACCCACCTAGTTTGATTTTTTTTTTCTCTCCTTTTGGATTCAGATCTTAGATGAGCTGATATAAGGGATCCAGGAGTTGCAAACTCATTTCTGTGCATATATTTCTGAGGAGTGCATTATTTCAGCAGGCTTGTTGTGTTGTTCCAGTTTTGGAATATTACAGAAAATCAAACCAAATATGGATTTATTCAATATTTCCTCATGGGGTTTCCTATTTAGACCATAAAAAAATTAATAAATTATGGATCACTAAGTTATTTTTCATAGTGAAAGCAATTTTACTTAGAGTAAAATTGGTCTTAGATGGTGTACTTTGGTCCATCTAATAGTAACAGGTTAGATGACCAAAAATTGGTCTAACACTATAATCAAGCGAATTTTTTTGAAGGGATAGAGAGGCGGGTTCATAAAATTGATATTGCTACTTGTCAAGATGTTGTTATATGACCACTAATTTTTTACCCTGGAGTCCAATAACATGAGAAGCTAAGACATCAATGCACAAGGGGAAGTGGTCGAAAACTAAGAGATGGTCTAAGGAAAAGGGAAGGATAAGAGGTAGAATAACTACAATGGAAGCTAACAATGGGCTTGGAACTGCACATATGAAGGAGAAGGGATAAGATGGAAAAAGAGAGTTATGAAGGTGAAAATTTTTGGAGTGCAAGAAGGTTTCGATGGGGTGATTTGGGAGGAGTTCGGTTGGTGTTGATGCCCACCAAGAGAAGAATCTTAAAGGGAGGGGCTGGGAGAGGCCATAGAAGGAAAAGAAGTAGTGTTAGTGACCAAAGCTATGAGGGAACACAATTCTGCATGCCATAAATAGAGGATGATGAAGGAGAATAGTTGAGCCCATGTAGTACATAATCTTTGGAACCACAATAGTATAATGAGAGCATGTCTAGCATTGAGAAAAAAAATCAATGTGCATCCAAAAACCAAGAGGTAAGTACTTAGCACACTAATATGGCTAGTGTATAGGGTAATTATAGTCAAGGAGGAGGAACTACCGGTAGTAGTGGAATGGGTAAAACTATAGGAGGATCAACATAAGGTACTCCATCTCAGAGTGGTGTGAAATTTTATGGTAGTTCATCAAGTGTATATGGGAGTGCTTTGTTAGAAAGTACTACATAAAACATAATGGCAAACTTAGAATTACGGATTCCCATGTTTCATGTTGCTTGGACCGAGGACCCAAAATAAAATTTGTTCATGTGTGGTCATCTAAATAGCTAAATAGGTCCACGATGAGGCCATAAAGATTGCACAGTTTGAACCAACTTTTAGGGACTGTGCATTAACGTGATACATGAATTTGAAAAGTGGGACTCCATCTAGAAAAAACAAGAATATAGTGGAGATCAAGCAAGAGTTTATTAGGGAGCTCTAGAAGATGAATTCAAATTCCCAATTTATTATAAAACTAAAGGAAATCAAGTAGGGTCCAAGTAATTCGGTATGGGACTTTGACCAGTGGTTCAATGTTTTGAAGGAAAATTTGACATTTGAAATCCCAGATTCATAACATAAATAATCAGTTCATTGCGATATTGTTGCTACATATCATGATAAAATTGATGTAGCAGTGGATAGGCATGTAGGCATAGGCTATAGAAATTGCGTTTAAATTAGAGGCTTCACTAGTAGGAGGTGGACAGAATAATGGCATGGAGCAAGTGCAATCACCATTAGCTAATTTGACTTTACAAATTAAATATTTAACAAAGGGGAAGGGAAAGAAAGAGGAAGTATGTTGCACCATCTATCAGAAAAAGGGAAACCACAGAAACAAATTCAATTTGTTGATAAACAACATGGCGGCTGAAGCATCGAATCTTCTTATGAAGGAAAAGGGATGTGGTGGGAGATTTGTAGAGTGTGGGACCATATACCATTCAGTTTCCTAATGACGCATAAATATGAAGTTATGGCCCACACACAATTGTCTTCTACCAAGCTAGATATAACCGAGGTGGATAGTATAATCACCAAGGTCAAGGGTGAGGCATGGTGGCTAGAGGACCTGGAGGACGGGGTTGAGGAAGAGGAGTATTTGGCCAAGGAAAAAGCACCATAGTCTGATACAATTGTGGGCAACATGGCCACTTGGTAAAATACTTCACTAAGCCTTGTTACACTTGAATCTATTACAAATAATTAAACCATGCAACTGAGAACTATCCCTAGATGATTTCCAAGTGCTAAGAGAAGAAGGTACCCAATGTGTAGATGATCATTTTCAAATCTTGCAGGACCGAACAATGAGTTGGTGTAGTGACTTAGGGAGAAACCACAGACACTACAACCATAGTGTGTAAGGAGAGCAAATGAACCACCCTTGAAATTTGACCCTGTGTGGAAGACTACAGATAAGGAGGCCCAAAGGAATCTAGTCGCGATAGAATGGGTTAGACTGGAGGAATTGTGCAAAGTGACCATGCCAGTAATATGTTATAACCATACATGCAAGAGAAAAGGACAGTAGTAGATCCAATTCAAATTCTACTACAAATTTGTTTAGATTTGGTAAAGGATCCTCGAGCTTTGGAAAATTTTAGGAGCATGGTGGAGCAGTGTGTTAACAGACTGGAGGTAACCCCTGCATAGACTTCACTGTTCATAGTAAATGAGGTGGCAAGCAGGAATAAAACTAGAAAATAATTTCTATTTGGTGCATAGATTAGGAAATACAAGATGGATAACATCACCTTGGACTTGGGGTTCAATGTAAATATCTTACCAAAAAGCACATGGGAGATAATGAGGAAGTCGAAGCTAACTTGGTCTCCAATTTAGATTAGGTTGGTGAGCCAACATAATATATTCCCTATTTGATGGTTGATAGGAGTGCCAATGGACATTGACAGGGTGTCAAGCACTATTGACTTTGAGGTGATCGAGATAGTGGATTACATTGATCCCAATCCTGCTAAATTGATCAAATAGGCTTTTGATAGCTTGGTAATTATTAATTTAAAAAAAAGATACATGATATTTTAGGGTGGATATATTCGAATAATAACACCATTGTACCTAGATGAAGGAGACCATTATGTCAAGCTAGTCAAAGGTGAAATTAGTTAGGAGGACCTAGAAAATATTTATAATGTCACTACTAAACAAGAAGACTATGTAAATCCCATAGCTAATGGGGTGTTGATATGGCGTAGTATTGGATCCTGCACTTCATATTCATAAGAATATTTAGAGAATTTGAAGAACCGACTACATGAGGTTAGCACAAAAGGATGTGCGCATGACACAAGGATGGTGTGCAGGATAGAAATTTAGGTTCACAACACACCTTGCTTCGATGGATTGTCAGAAGTAGATATTTTTGTACAGGAGTATGAGGATCAAATACTATATTGTCAAAGTATTCCCACATTGGACATTGATTTGCATGAAACCCCAGCCAAATGGTGAGATACACATAAAGAATCTATAGTTCTCTGAATTTTCCGCTCAGTCACAGCAGTGTTCAATAGTATGCTACAAGTAGTGATAGTGCATTACAGTTCTCAAAATCTAGATCCTTCAGTAAAAGTATGTTTAATGTTATATTATGGATGTGCTAGTTGTTTTATTGCATTATGAAGATATGGATCAATGGATCATTATACTCTTGTTTTCTAAATCATTTGATGACAATCTAAGAAGAATAATTTGCAAGGGTTTTCCCCATAGTGGGTTTTTCCCTGGTCTGGGACCAATCCTGGTGTCTCTATGTTTGCATGCTTTTTTTCATTTGTCTCTTTATGTTCCACTGCATAGATGATGATGTTATTGTTCTTTCTACATAGTTGTATATGTTGATGGTTAATAGTGTAAATTTGAATAATGATATAATGATATGGGTTGAACTTAATGTGTTAATGAATAAATGAAACTATCAAAGCAAATATCATTGTATCCATATGAAAAATTAACATGGTATCAGAGTTGGGCCGAAGAAAATCCATGGAGATCACCTCGATGGAGACACTTTTTATTGAAGCAAGAAGAAGATGGTGGATTCTAGGGTATGAAGAAAACCTTAGGTAGTTAGTGCATAAGGGTTTGATGGTTAGGGTTTAAGAGAAACCCTGGTTTATGGAAAGAATTGAGATATGAAATCCTTTCATTATCAAAGTCAATATGGTCAAATCTAAATGAAGCCTCTAATGGGATAGTCTCTAGTAGACCTGGTTGTTGATAAAGTTGATCGAAGGAAACATTGTTATGTGGTATGTGGATGAATCTTGAAGTTTGGTTGAAGAGGGAGAGGATCATTTCTCATTGAAGATAAGTATTCCTTGACTTATGACTTTACTCTTGTTTATACTTATGGATATGATTATGATGATTATTTCTTATACTTCCTACATGTATATTTTGAGTACCTGGATGTTTCTAACCTTCTTGAGGATCACTTGAGATGCATGAAAGAAAATCTAGATCTGGAAAAGGTAAAGAGGCACTTGATGAAAAGGTGCCAAGCACTACAAGTGATCTGAATCTTGGGGGAGGCCCCCAAGATCTAAAAAATTGAAAGGTGAGAAGAAAATAGAACACACAATAAACAAAACCACAAAGAATTTTTTTTATTAAAACAAATAATAACTATAAAAGCTACATTGTAGTGGAAAATTTGTCCTTTTACAAAATGTGACTTGTTACTTATAGTATTTTTTAGTTACAATACCATAGGTAAATTCCATGGATGAATGAATACCATGGGTGGATACCACTTACAGTACCATGGTTAAATTCCATGGGTGGATAAATACCATGGGTGGATGAATACCATGGGTAGATGCCACTTATAATACCATGGGTGGATGCTAATTATAACACCATGGGTAAATTCCATGGGTGGATAAATACCATGGGTGGATGAGTACCATGGTTGAATTTCACTTACATTGCCATGGGTGGATAAATACCATGGGTGGATGAATACCATGGGTGGATGCCACTTTCCATTCATATAATTCCTCCATCCTTAAGAATAAATGGTCCCCATTGTGTAAATTTCCATGTTGAGAAGCCTTTGTTGAATATGAAGAGTCACTGAAGAGAAGGGTTTTGTGTGGTTAACCCATAAGCATGATGCACAAAGATCCAAGGATAGAGATACCCTGTAATGCTTGTGACCAAATGTGATACTGATAATGTGTATCCTAGAAAATGGACTTCGATGAAGTGTGGGTTTTTGGATGATCCATAAACATGAAAAATGAAGATCTGAGGATAGAGATACCATGTAATTCTTGTGACCAACTGTGATACTAATAGTGTACGACCCAACAAATGGACTTTGATGACAAGGATTTTTTGTGGTTGAACCATAACCATGATGTTGATTGTTGATGAAGTAGCAGGTGCCTACATAGCCTAGGGTGGGAGGGAATGTATCCAAAGAACCCAAGCCATATGATGGTATGCTAAAGCTAATGAATGTGAAGCATGTGCCTACTCAAGCGGGGTGGGAGGGCATGTCTTCAAAGGGAACCCACTCGAATGTTGCTCCTTATATATAAACTAATTTAAAATGCACATAACTTGACAAATAAAACTCAGAATATTTATTATAGTCTATTTTTGGAAATAGAATGATCATTCTGCATCTTCTCATGTGATTGAAATCCCTATTTAGGCACTCTGGAAACACATATTCGTGCTGCAACTATCCCTCTGTCACATTTTTTTTGAAAAAATAGTTGATTTTAAATGAGTGATATATCCCTCATCCAAACTCTAATTCGACCAATTTTTTTTCCAAAATCCAGTGATTTTTCAAGAGGAGCTCATATTTGCAATATTTTTTTTGAAAATTTTCATAAAACCTGCAAAAAAATGATACGAGAACCATCGTTCACAAATCTTCGTCAGAAAATGTTCTACAAAAAAACTGATTTTAAATCAATGATATCTCCCTCTTTTGGACTCTAATTTGAACGATCTTTTTTTTCTTTTTCTTTTTCTACATATATATATATATATATATATATATATATATATATATATATATATATATATATATATATATATATATATATATATATATATATATATATATATATATATATATATATATATATATATATAGTTTGGGTATTTTTTTGCAAGGAATCCAGATATTTTATATCTTTTGTAAATTTTTTTACCAAAATTTTTATATATGATCTAAAAAATCTTCGCCCAAACAAATCCTGCAAAAAATGTGAAAAAAAATTTCTATGCTTCGTGGAGGTCGTAGCACGTGCATGAAGTTTGTTGAAGGTTTCTACAAAAATTGAAACTGAAATATGCATCAAACCCTCATTCTGATGGAGTTGTAACTTGAATTTGATACCACGGATCCAGATCTTGGGGCGGGGAATATGTCATTTTACAAAATGTGACGTGTTACTCATAGTATTTTTTAGTTACAATACCACATGTAAATTCCATATGTGAATAAATACCATGGGTGGATTCCACTTACAATACCATGGGTAAATTCCATGGGTCGATAAACACCATGGGTGGATGAATACCATGGTAGATTCCACTTACAATATAATCGGTGGATGTTAGTTATAACACTATGGATAAATTCCATCGGTGGATGAATACCATGGGTGGATGTCACTTACAATATCATGGGTGGATAAATACCATGGGTGAATGCCACTTTCCATTCAGATCAATAAGTTTCTGATGTGAAGGTGCACAGGTATATGACTACTACAAGGTGTCCATGGAATGTTGTATTTCAACAGTAACATTAATGGCTAGGTTAGCCCTATGATATGTTGAGTATGTCTCCTTTGCAAATGGATCATGCATGCATATGAAAGTGAGTTAGATTTATGTTTCCTGTGATGAAATGGTGCACCTAGTATTGAACATTTTAATCATGATGATCTTCTTAAAAAATACTTATTGTTGATCTTGGACATAATGGTATAGTTTATGTATGCTAACATCTATCTTTTGGATACTTTGAAGAAGGCTAACACCTTGAATTTAGTAGATGATACTATTGATGATGGATTTCACATAGAAGTATATCTCATTAATTCATTTACATGATATTATTGATAATGCTTGTGATAAGCATGATGAAATATCGAGCAAAGAGAGAGTGACACTCTTTTGGTAAAGATTTATTGAATAACCTAACTTGATTCTATTGATCATGATAAGCATGGTATTGGTAACCATGATGATAGAGGTATATCTGTGAGATTGATATTCTAGATCTCCTACTACATGTGGTTATGGCATATGGTCAAACTAAATGCCCTAACTTGATGTATTGTTATTGTGTTCAAAATATTTGAGATATTATGTCACATCTTCCTGTTGCCCAGATATTTCAAGTCTAACCCTTGATCAAAGATTGATGAAATGATGTTGATGATCATGATAGATATGTGTTTATGATCTAACATATCTACCGTTGCATGAATCTAGTAAAGATAGGTTGATGACATGAATGAAGATCAATTATATTTTCTATTGAAGTATGATTTATGGGTATCTGACATTGTTAGGGTATCTGACATTGTTGATCTACAATAGAGGTCTAAGCCTCTCTCACATAAAGGCAGTACCATAGGTGCGACTATGATTGATAGACACAAAATTGAAGTTTTGTACATGAAAAGATTTTGTACTATAAATCAATGGATCTATGACATGTCCTGTCATTGTAAACTGATTTCTGAATTTGTTGGGTTAAACTTGCTGATCACAAAAAATGAATGATTAAGCATGAAATCAGATGTTCACCTAGAATATGCCAATTCTACAAATGTGTTATGGATATCAATAAGATCTATTAGCAGGAAAAGTTCGTATGTTTGAACCAAACTTGTGTTTGTAGGTGACCGAGACATTCATATGAATATGCCATTATGTTTGAAGTTTGTGCTATAAAATTTTGACATGATTTGGCTGATTAATATAGATGAGATGTGTTTGGAACTTTGACATGATGATTAACAATGACTTATAACTTGAATTTTTGTGACATGTCTTTGGATTATATATCTCTCTATGATAAAAAATTTGGGCTTGACCTCATTACTAATGAATTTATCTGATGATTGTTGATTTTCCATGATGTCAATGCTATGTGGGCATAGTGACCTTCAGTGACTTATGCGAGTATTCAGAAAAATGGTTTTGTATTGGCCTCCTTGTTACATGCACAATGGTTGAAGTATTTATAATTGTGATTCAGTGTGAATATGGAACATGCACGACTTAGCCTTGATTTATGCACTTGCATCTAGTGATGGAAATGACTTGTAATGGCATGATAAATCACAGACGTGTTGGCTTGATAATAAATGAATTTAGGACTTGATATGAGATCTACATATCACCTGGTTGAAAGAATTAATACTATGATATCAATGTATTTGATAATAGTTTTGGTTTGGTTTCTAAACTCGAATGATTTGACCTCGTTGAAACAACATTGATTTGTGTAAGGTTAATTATGTTGGCTTGGTAAGGCATTATGCTTGCAGAGATCATTGTGCGTTGCAATCTCATTGATTCAAATTTTTCCGTATTTGATAGCTATCTGATGAAGTCATGATGATGAGTTCCAAGGCATGGCCTTGATTCTGATTATGGATTTGGTTTTACATATTGATGGTCTACCCTTGACACATGATGAGCCTATGATGAACTAAGTAAGAGGGATATGGCTTCTGAATCTATAAATGATGTATCATGGCATGATGAATTGATTTCTAAAATTTGGGAAAGAAATCCTATATTGGAAAACTATTGAAAATTTTCTTTGTGTAATGGAAATGTAAATCCACGGACACTCTGATTTAAAGTTAAAATGTTGTTGAAATTGGCATGGTGTCTGACAGCTAATTGAAGCTATGATGTTTCATTTTGAACATCCATCTGCATATGATCTGTATAGAACCTAACTTGACTTGCTTCATTCACATAGAGTTGCCCCCAAACATCCTTTGAAATATCTGCATGAAATGTTCTATTTTTAAGGCTGAGATATTTATCTTATTATATGTTACTGCATGGATGTATTTTTTATTTTTGAGCACATTTGTATGCTGCCTTAATATGAGATCTACCATGATATCTTGGATGAAAGTTCCATGACATGACCGAGGCTGGATACGATATTTCTAGCATGGCTAGTTGTGAGGCTGGATGTAGAAGCTCCTGAGAAATTTGTCTGAGCATGATCTGGATAAGACATGTATACATTATGATGAAATAGAATCCCATATATATATATATATATATATATAGTTGGGGCTAATATTTCTGCATACATTGAGACAGTGCAGCAGTTGGAGACAAGTTTAGGCCTGTGATTGACACCTCCTTGAGAGGGAGGATGAGTATGATATCCTTATGTGATTTTATATGATTATTTATGTTATAACATAATATTTTAATTTATGTCCTGTATGAATAGGAATCAACTATTATTAAGACAAGTATATACCAAATTTGAGTATGATGAGAGCAACACTGATCGAGGACACTAAACCAAATCTTCCTCCCCAACTAAGCTCCCAGGGTGAGGAATTGAGATATAGTGATCCTGGAGTTGAGGGAACACTAGAAAATATGGTATGAACCCTATCTATTACCCATAGGGTTAGATATTCTTCTCCCCTATCTTCATTGGGTTGGAGAATGCTGCTCCCATGTCTAGTCTTTGCAGAGTATAACCCAATTGGCATCATACCCACAAGCAGGGCTTGTTGAGAATAATGCTCCTTGTTTGGCCAATGGGTTGAGAGTGTACTTGGGGTGTACAACACAAGTCGATCATGATTCATGTGTTCTACCACATGACTATTCAGGATCAGTGATGGGAAGATTAGTAGGCATGATGATGGGTTGAGATAACTCTATTCGGTTCTAGTTTGATATTGAGATCTCTAATGTAATCCCAGGGTTAATATGGGCTCCCCTGCATGTTTGGATATCCTATTGCTCGATATGGGGTTGTATATAAATAGCTACCCCATGATATTTTGGGTCAATATGTACTCCCTGATGTGGTTACAGGTCAAGATATTCTCCTTGATGATATGCTCTTCGATGATGATTGATGATGATATTCTGTGTAGTAGCCCGCTAGTAGAGATTATGAGTAGTAGCCTGATGGATAAAGGGTTTTATCCTAAGCTCCCCTCCCGTGACAAATTCTTCTTCTTTTAGATCTGAGAATGTTCAACATACGAGCAACAAAAATCAAGAGATATGTCGGATTAAGAATGAGAAGTACATTGACGATTTGTAATGATTTAAGAGCACATTATGATGAATACATGAAAATTATAATAAGTGATGATACTTGATGATGCTTGAATATACCAAAATTTCATATTGATCAATGAACATATATTGGTAGGTGGAATTATCCCTAGTTGATAGGGAGTGTTAAAATTATGCAACTACGGTAAAATTCCAATTTGAACGGCTCATCTGATGAATATAATAATTGAAATATATTCCTATATTCGAGAGGACCAAAATCGATCTAAATATTGCCCTATTTGGTTAAGAGAAAGTTAATTTTTGAATTATTTTATTTATTAATATATATTAGAATGGGTCGGCCTAAGAATATGTGGAATTCGTTAAGTCACCTTAACCCTAAGTGGACCCTCATTAGTGCCTATAAATAGAAGAGACCTCAAGCTCATTCTCACATTGATCTATATATCTTCTACTCTTGTATTTTTTCTTGTCTCACACAGGTTTGATGAAAGGATTTCATGCAAGGTATGAAATCATAAGTGGGAGGCTCATTCTGATCTAGGGTTTTATGGATCTTAGCCATAGGCTTGCCATATATATTTTTCATCCATATCCGCAAGAATAGAGGCTTATGCCTACGTCTAGGGCGCCATATCCATGAGCACATAGGCTCAAGGTTGCATCTAGGGCCTCAGAAGGAAGATCGGTCCTTCGAAACCCATAGAAGTAGGCACATAGGTCTATGGTAGCATCCAGTGACCCATAGAGGCAAGAAAAAAGGCATATGGTAGAGTCCAAGGTTTCAGAAGGTAGACCAGGCATTCAAAACCCATAGACACAAGCACAAAGTTCTATGGTAGCATACAATGACCCATAGTCGTAGGCACAAAGGCCTATGGCAGCATCCAAGACTGTCATAGACGCTAGCACAGTTCCTCCTCCATGTGTTTGAGACTCAAAGATGAATCTACAGTTCTTCAAAGTTTCCGCTCAGTGACAACAGTGTTCAACAGTATGCTAGAAGTTGTGACAGTGAATAATAGTTCTTAGAATTAGGATCCTGCAATAGAAGTATGTTTAAGGTTACATTATGGATGTGTTAGTTGTTTTACTGCATTATGAAGATATGGATCAATGGATCATTGTACTCTTGTTTGCTGAATCATTTGATGATGATCTAAGAAGAATAATTTGCAATGGTTTTCCCCATAGTGGGTTTTCCCCTGGTCTCAGACCAATCCTGGTGTCTCTCTGTGTGCATTATTTTCTTTCATTTGTTTCTTTATTTTCCGACGCATAGATGATGATGTTATTTTTCTTTCTACATAGTTTCATATGTTGATGTTTATTAGTGTAAATCTAAATAATTATATAATGATATGGAGTGAATTTGATGTGTTAATGAAGAAATGCAACTATCAAAGTAAATATCAATGTAGCCCTACGAAAAATTAACATTAACTTAAAGACAAAAAAAGCATGACTCCATTATGATGGTGGTGGATAAATTGACAAAGGTCGCCTATTTTATCCCTTTGCAATCCACATCTAAAGTTGCACAAGTGGATAAAATGTTTATGAAACAAATTTCCAACCTTCATGGTATACCTAAAATAGTTATATCAAACAAAGATATGAAGTTCACCTCGAATTTTTGGAGGTCATTATTTACTGGGATGGGTACACAGCTAAATTTTTTCACCACATACCACCCATGGACATATGGGCAGATAGAAAGACTTAAATAGGTTCTTGAAGACATGTTATGCATGTACTTAATGAAAAAACCTATGAAATGGGAGGACTATGTACACTTAATAGAGTTCACATATAAAAATGGTTATTAGGCATCATTAAAAATGAGTCCTTTTGAGGCCTTATATGAGAGAAAATTTAATGTTAATTTTAAGCTAGAGTTGACTTGAGGATAGATTAGTATTGGGACCAGATTTGTTACAAGAGATCAAAAAAAGGGTAAGAAAAATTAGACAAAATTTTAAAGAGGCACTAGATAGAAAAAATAAAAAATAAAAAACTATGCTAATTTGAAAAGAACCTCTGAGTTTAAAGTGGGGGGGCATGTTTAAGTGAAATTATGGTGATACAGGGGCATTAGGCTAAAACAAATTCCATGCAGTTTTATAGACTTAGGAATTTTAAGTCTTCAAAGGGGTTATATCTTATGTAATGAATTTAGGGGGTTTTAATTAATTTTAATTAAATGTGGAGAGAATTGTAACTGCTCTTGAATGATTAGAGAACAGGGAGATTCGATTAGTTATGAATGTGAAGAGTCAGCTTCAGAAAATTTGTGGATTTAGTCTAGATTTAGGAAATCTGGAATTTGAAGAGTTTTGTTGAGCTGTTAGGGGAGCTGAGTCGATTCATTATCATTTTTATAAATGTAAGCCTCAAGGCATTAATAGGGGGAGTCGTTCAGAGATAGATTTAGAGTAGGTAGGAAACAGAGTTCCTACAAGCCTCCGGGCAGTTGAAAAAGGGCCATTTGATTTTGAAAATCTGGCCAAAGACCAGAAGTTTTGTAAGTGATTTCATTTGGATATATATGAAAGAATTTGTTTCGGAATTATATGCGTGGATTGATTGAGAAATTGTATGTTTAACTCTGTAAATGGGCTTTGTAGCGTGATTCTACATATGATTGGGTAAATTGATGTTAATTATAGCATATGAGGTTTTCCATATATTTCTGAGAGAGATTGAGGAAATTGCTGTCATCGATCACTGCAAGGATAGATGACATAGAAGGAAATCCAAATTTAAATTCAGAATTCGGCAAATGGAAATGTTACCTTGAAAACCCATGTAATGCTGTGGGAGTTTCTGTTTGAAACCACAAAGTGAAATCGAATGGTGAAGCAGATTCGATGTAGAGCAATAGTGAAAGAGGTTTCACACAGCCTTTAATTGAAGAGCGGCTGATGAAGAACAAAATTCCTGTTTTGAAATTGCTGGAGGTTGAATTGGGATCGATTTTCATTTTCACAGAGTTGAATTGGTCAATATGAAGCTTCGGGGTCTGAAGACTAAAGGATTGTATGTTGGTATCTTTAGCAAAGCCGAAAATTTATGATTGGCCTTGACATTACCAGCAAAGATGGGAATCGCATCAAGCAAAGGTGGATTCATGAATAAGAATGAATCGCTGCCATTGTAGAATCAGTAAGAACCGTGAGGTTCTCCACACCATTTGGTGAGAATGATAAAGGCGCAGAAAAAGAAATAAGAGCCGTGAACAAACAACAATTGAAATGATGGTGCATTGGAATAATAGAGATCCAATACGCATGAAGAGCCAGCAAATAATATCAAAACCGAAGTGCAGAATTAAAAGTTAAAGTGGAATCGTGAAGATGTGGTTTAGAGCCAAAAAAACCAGCGGTCTCGCAAAGTGTCAAAGCCAGTAAGTGGATTTCGCTTTTATAACGTGATATGGCTCAGTGATAGCCACGTGGTGACAGTGGTATTTAAAACCACAAATTTCGCAAAATATTTGTGTGCTAAATTTTTGCGGTTAAATAATGTGATTTCCATTGGATAAAACTTGTGCAAGATCCAAGGGCATTCGCACTTGAAGCTGCGAGGATGTTAACGCAAAAGTAAGAAACCTGTGGGCCCGAGTGTTAATTTAATTCCGGGATTTTACATTGTTTGTGAGGGTTCGATTATATGGTCAAAGGTGGGCCGAGAAGGTAATTTTTATATGGGCAGTGCTTTGAGTTCTAACCAGAAGTCGAACTTTTAAATTTAAATGTCCATGAGGTTCAACGCATATGAAGTGTTGACATCTTGTGGCCAGTTCTTAATACTTTGAATTTTAATAAAAGTCGAGGGCTAATTTCAAAGTGAGCTGGTAATTATAAGAGTTGAAAACTTGCACTGGGTTGGTTATGTAAGTGTGAATATTGATTCACAATTGCATAAGGTGAAAACCTGAAGTTTACATTTGGCTTTATTTGAAATCCAAATTGTTGATTTAAATTCATAAAATGGAGTATTCCAATGGTTTTATAACCATTGTTTAAGAAACAAAACTTCCGCAAGAAATATTATAGTTTTGGGTGAGATGTGTGGTTTGAAAACCACAAGAATTTTATTCTAATATCTCAAATCTCATATTTGAGATATAGAAGCTTCCGCCTATATTAGTTAAGATTGCCCAGATTTTGAAATTGAGGACCCTTTTGGGTTTTAAATGGAAATTCAATTTTTCATATGCACAATATAATTGGATACCGTGGGAGAGGCAGGGTAGCCTTCCAACAAGTGGTATCAGAGCTGGAATAGTTCTTTTTGAAAGTTCAATTTTTTGTTGAATGCATGTGTAATGAAATAAGATCAGATTTTTGAAACTGATAAAGATTGCAGCATACAGAGATGCAGTGCAGGTGAGAGGAATAGCAAGATCAATCAAGGATCTTGGAAGGTGAGTTGATGAGAATTATTTAACTCTGGTTTGAAGAATTGTTTTCATAATTTAGATTGCAGGCAATTGAATAAATCTCAGCAAAAGCAGCTCACAACTTTGAGAGCAGTGATGAAGGAGTCCAGCAAGGGATTCTGAGTGGAAGAAGAATGTGGCAGAACTTGAAGAGATTAAAAAGAGGTTGAATGAGTTCTAAAAGTTGTAGAGTGAAGCCTAGAGAGAGCAGAAGAGAGTGCTCAGAAGGTTCCAGCAGAAGGAGAACCAGTACTTGCCAAAAGCCCAAATCCGGAGGAAAGGATTGGTGAGGTAAGTGGCAGCAGGAGATCTTTCTGTTGCAGAGGCTTGGTGGAGCTATGAGTGAGGAACTCATGGAGGATAAGATGACTTCAAAAAGTCATAGAAGAGATAGCAGAGGTTCTGAGAGAGGCCACAACAGAAAAGAGGAAGAAATCGACTGGTGCAAAATATTGGAAAGAGGTAGCTGAGATCAGAGAATAGTTTAATAAAATGGAAATGATGATAGAGGAAATCCAAAGAGTTCGTTTGCTCATGAAGAACATAGTAAAGTGGTAGAGGCTACGATAGAGGATAAACCAGCAATTGAACATACAGTTTGCAAGAAGGTGAGAAATTTTGAATAGAGGATGGATGTACAATTGAGATGTACAGAACTCAAAGAAGCTAAGTTGAAAATGGAAGGTTCTGTGTGTGAAGCATAACAGAGTGAAGCCATTGGTGTGGATGAAGAATGGAGATCCACAAAAGATCGTGTGAGTCATGGTGAAGGTTTAAGACAACGAGAAGTTTGTCTTGCTGAAGAGGAAATTATTGATGATTTCCTGAGTTATTGGACAATTCCAGATCAGCTGGATGATGTAAAGCCTTGTATTTTTTAATCTGACAATTGTGAGGTGATTATAGGTTTTACATAGGAGGATAAGAAATATTGTGAAGCTGTCACATGTGTGAGAAATTATCTTTCAGAAGCTAAATGCTCTGAAGAAAAATTCCATGATGGAGAATGTCTCTTGACTGAAGAAAGAAATGATGCATTTGTGGTTGAAGCTGTCACAACAAAAGAAGGGATTCTTGTGAAAGAAAAGATTCAGTTTGAAGAACTGATATGTGAAACACCAGTTGAGGCTGTTGAAGCTTGTGGTTTACAAACTGAAAATTTGTGTATGGAGGCAGGGACTGTAAGTGATGATGAAGTCCTTAAAGAATACAAAAGAGAAATTACATTTTTGGAATACTTGTTGGAGAATTTAGAGTATGAAAGGGAGATTGCAGAAGGCAGAGTTCACTACAGTGAACAAGAAAACATCATGGAGGCAGATGGTGTGAATGAAAGACTTGTTGAAAGTCTTGGGAATTCTTCAGAGAATTCTTTGGGAAAAGTGAATCAGCATACTGATGTGCTGATAGAGAAGGAAGGAATTTCAAGACAGCATATTGAAATGTTGGGAGAGGAAAGAAAGACACTGAGGCCTTATGATTTTTGTTTTAACAATTGTTTTATGAATGCAGACTTTGTTGATGCTGAAGAAAAATTGACACCATTGGACAATCAAATAAAAGAGGAGTAAAATTCTGTGGAAGACTTTAATACATGGAATGAAGAAATTGGATTGCTGGAGATTATGCTAAATAAGCAGGATTCAATGCAGGAGGGAGAACCTGAATTTCAAAATTGGGGATTGCAGAATGTGAAAATGCGAAGGAATGTAGACAGTGAAGACTTTCTGAGTCTTGGAAGAGACTTAGGATTACTGAAGAAAGAATTGGTGACCGAATCATCAAGTGAGACCATTGGGTCTTATGATTTTGAAACTAACAATTTGGCTCTGTTGACAGGTATTGCAGAAGACAATCCATATTTTGGGGTTGTCTTGGATACAGATGAACTGTTACAGAAGAAGGAAGGTGAGGCAATCATGTCTCATGTGAAGGAACTTGTTATTACTATTGATGACAAGGAAGAGTTGTCTTGTCTGAATAGCCAAGAGAAGACTGGAGGACAGAATTTTGGAACTACTACAGTGATGGAAAATCAGAATTTTATTCTGACAAAAGATGAAAATGAAAAATTCGAAGAAATGGATTTGACTACCAGAAGCAATCAAGAGGTGAAGGACAATTACTGAAGATTGTCAAGGGAGAAGAAGAAGAATATGCTGAAACAAGTTTGCAGCATATTGATGAAATGCTTGAGAATAGATGGCTGAATTTTTTGTTGAAAACATTTAGAGAAGAGAATGAAATTGCGGACACTAGAGTGAAAATTCTTGAAGCTGTGAAAAGAATAGGAGTAGATACTAGTTTTCAGAATTTAATCATGCTTACTAGTACACAAGGAGAAATGAATGATTATGTTACTGCAGTTAGAGAATTGAAAGATAATTTACTTTTTAAAATTAAATTTGCAGATGATGAGCAAAATAATGTTGCAGAGGGAGATATCCTAAGAGATGTTCAGGAAGTTTGGGAGGCAGCAACATTTCTGGAAAAAGAGGCAACATTGGCATCAGCAACCTCTATGGTGGCAACTGAAGCAACATGTGGGGTAACATCTGCAAGAGTAAAAACAATATTAGCAACAACCGGGATAACAACATTGATAGCAATGTTCAAGACAACATTTGTAGCAACAATGTTGGCAACAAAATCTATGAGGGAAACAATTACATCAACAATTGAGAAGATAGCCACAGGGGTAGCAGCAAAATTCTTGGAGGTAGTACAACAGCAGTATTGGCAGCAACAGAAATTGGAAACAACAGTAGTGGGCAAAGTAATTTCCAGAAAAAAGAAAGGATGGACATAGAAATTGAAAGCATCAAAAGACTGATGATGAAGGTGTCTCGAAAGCAGCAGTCAGCAGCAAGAAAGTAGAGAAATTTTTGCAAAGTAAAAACAAGAGAAGAATGTGAAAGCATAGCTGGAGGCAAGTTGCAGAACAAAGTATGGAAACCTGGAAGTGTGCAGTTGAAGAATAATGCAGCTGATGAACAACAACAAAGCAAAGTATGGGACCCAGGAGGCAAAGTTTTAAGAGCACATGATCAGGAGATCATGATTCATTTTTAACTTGGGAGTCTGATGCAGGGGCATTAGGCTAAAACAAATTCCATGCAGTTTTATAGACTTAGGAGTTTTAAGTCTTCAAAGAGGTTATATCTTGTGTAATGAATTTAGGGGGTTTTAATTAATTTTAATTAAATGTGGAGAGAATTGTAACTTCTCTCGAATGATTAGAGAACAGGGAGATTCGATTAGTTAGGAATGTAAAGAGACAGCTTTAAAAAATCTGGGGATTTAGAATAGATTTAGGAAATCTAGAATTTGAAGAGTTTTGTTGAGCTGTTAGGGGAGCTGAGTCGATTCATTATCATTTTTATAAATTTAAGCCTCAAGGCATTAATAGGGAGAGTTGTTCAAAGACTGAGTTAGAGTAGGTAGAAAACAGAGTTCCTGCAAGCCTCCGGGCAGTTGAAAAAGGGCCATTTGATTTTGAAGATCTGGCCAAAGACCAGAAGTTTTGTAAGTGATTTCATTTGGATATAAATGAAATAATTTGTTTCGGAATTATATGCGTGGATTGATTGAGAAATTGTATGTTTAACTCTGTAAATGGGTTTTGTAGCGTGATTCTACATATGATTGGGTAAATTGATGTTAATTATAGCATATGAGGTTTTATATATATTTTTGAGAGAGATTGAGGAAATTGTTGTCATCGATCACTGCAAGGATCGATGACATAGAAGGAAATCGTAATTCAAATTTAGAATTCGGCAAATGGCAATTTTATTTTGAAAACCCATATAATGTCGTGGGAGTTTTTGTTTGAAACCATGAAGTGAAATCGAATGGTGAAGCAGATTCGATGTAGAGCAACAGTGAAAGAGGTTTCACACAACCTTTAATTGAAGAGCGGCCGATAAAGAACAAAATTCCTGTTTTGAAATTGCTGGAGGTTGAATTGGGATCAATTTTCATTTTCACAGAGTTGAATTGGTCAATATGAAGTTTTGGGGTCTGAAGACTAAAGGATTGTATGTTGGTATCTTTAGCAAAGCCGAAAATTGATGATTGGCCTCGACATTACCAGCAAAGATGGGAATCGCATCAAGCAAAGGTGGATTCATGAATAAGAATGAATCGATGCCATCGTAGAATGAGTATGAACCGTGAGGGTTTCCACACCATTTGGTGAGAATGATAAAGGCGCAGAAAAAGAAATAAGAGCTGTGAACAAACAAAAATCAAAATGATGGTGCATTGGAACAGTAGAGATCCAACATGCATGAAGAGCCAACAAATAAGATCAAAAGTGAAGGGAAAAATTACAAGTTAAAGTGGAATCGTGAAGATGTGGTTTAGAGCCAAAAAAACCAGTGGTCTCACAAAGTGTCAAAGCTGGTAAGTGGATTTCGCTTTTAGAACGCAATATGGCTCAGTGATAGCCACATGGTGCCAGTGGTATTTAAAACCACGAATTTCACAAAATATTTGTGTGATAAAGTTTTGCGGTTAAATAATGTGATTTCCATTGGATTATACTTGTGCAAGATCCAAGGGCATTCGCACTTGAAGCTGCGGGGATGTTAACGCAAAAGTAAGAAACCTGTGGGCCCGAGTGTTAATTGAAGTCCGAGATTTTACATTGTTTGTGAGGGTTCGATTATATGGTCAAAGGTGGGCTGAGAAGGTTGTTTTTATATGGGTGGTGCTTTGAGTTCTAACCATAAGTCGAACTTTTAAATTGAAATGTCCATGTGGTTCAACGCATATGAAGTGTTGACATCTTGTGGCCAGTTCTTAATACTTTGAATTTTAATAAAAGTCGAGGGCTAATTTCAAAGTGAGCTGGTAATTATAAGAGTTGAAAACTTGCACTGGGTTGGCTATGTAAGTGCGAATATTGATTCGCAATTGCATAAGGTGAAAACCCAAAGTTTACATTTGGGTTTATTTGAAATCTGAATTGTTGGTTTAAATTCATAAAATGGAGTATTCCAATGGTTTTATAACCATTGTTTAAGAAGCAAAACTTCCGCATGAGAGATTATAGTTCTGGGTGAGATGTGTGGTTTGAAAACCATAAGAATTTTATTCTAATATCTCAAATCTCAGATTTGAGATATAGAAGCTTCCATCTATATTAGTTAAGATTGCCTAGATTTTGAAATTGAGGACCCTTTTGGGTTTTAAATGGAAATGCAATTTTTCATATGCACAATGGGCGGAAACGTGAACCTGGGTTACACTTTTGTGAGAATTCTGGGTTGAAATTTTTTTTCGGCAATATTTCGGCCGAACATTTTATAGAGTTCGGCCGAACTATGAAATAGTTCGGCCGAACTTGTTTTTAAAGTTCAGCCGAACTCGTGATTCCGTTTAGACTGACGGATTACTGACGGCGCAGGAAAACAGAATTTTTGCCGGAGATTGGAAAACCAGCAACTAAAGTTCGGCTGAACTTATATAAAAGTTCGGCTGAACTTTTACATTTAAAATAGTTCAGCCGAACTATTTTCTATAAATAAATCACCCGCGAAGTTATGTGGTTACCGATTTTATTGTTCCCGCGTTTTCTCTGTCGCTGTCGCACCTCGTCGCCGTGCTGGTGTCCCTGTCGCTGTTTCTCCTCGTCGCCGCAGCTCCTCGTCGCCGCGCTGGTGTTTGCCACGGTCGCGCTCTTCGGTCATCGGGTATTACGAATCTCATTCAATTTTTCTTGATATATCCTTATGTATGTTTAGTCTTTTATCTAAATTGTTAGTCTCCTCATAATACTTATGAAATTTGGCCTAACTTTTCTAATATATTCCAATTTCTCTTTCTTTTAAATTGTTCCCATAGAAAATGGGAAAAATTATCAAACAAATATTAATTTTAATCTGAGAAATTAAGTTAAATGATCCATTTCAATGGGGAAAATTTGAAAAATATGCAAATAGAATATTTTAGCCCATAGGTTTCCATTCACTTTATGTGTTACAGTTTATACTGTTTCTTTGTGGTGTCTTTTTGTTTCGCGCTGCAGTGTAGCTGTCTCTTTATGTCCAGTCATTGGACGTGGAAAATCTGTTAATGCATTTTTGTATATGTTTCCTTAAGTGTTGATTGGGACGTCATGTTAAAAACCTTGTAAGACTATGCCAGTTGGGACCCTGTACAGAACGCAGTATCTAAAGGTAGAAGGGTTTTGAAAATTTTGAAGTGTTCTTTTGTGATTAGGATACTTTTATTTTCCTTTTGGGTTAAGGGAATTGTTGGGAAATATCATTTATAGGTGGGGGACCTATCTTGTGGGTTATTTTATTGCAGAACCTCGTCCTTCTTTGAGGATCATTTTAATGCTATGGTCTGAGGTGAAGTGGCTCCAACAAGAGCGAAGTTTTGAGGCTTAATTACAGGCCTAGGCCCTCATCAGAATATCTACCTTGGACACCTCTGAAATGCAACCTTTTTTATAACATACCTGAAACAAAGTCATTACATGTGCACAGTAGAACGTTTTTAATACTAGACCATTCGACCTTCCTTGAAGAGGAGCTAGGACTGGTTAGAAGCTCTTCAAATCTGCGGCCTATATTCTAACCTAAGTCTGCAACTCTCGGCCCTCTAGGGCACAGACCTAGAACACACACAGTGCAGCCTAATTGATGACTATTATCTACTGATTAGGAATTGAAAAATAACCACATTGATTGTCCTAATCTCTTTGAGGTCTGTTACATATGCTACCTTTAATCTCTGTTATATAGCATATAGGTCTCAAGTTTAGGTCATCAGAACTCTTGAAGTGGCAAGGTTTCTTCTCATTATAGGTTTCATTAAATCTACAGTCATGATACAGTAATTGATGTTTATGCTGGAAGAATATCTGTGCTGTGTAATACATTACCTGTTCTGTTCCTGTGCTGTGTAATACATTATCTGTTCTTAATGAAAAAAAAGGTTTCCATTCACTTGATGTCCAATGCGGGTAATTTTTTCCTCCCTGCAACTTTAAAAGCTACATAGCGCAAATAAGTAGAGACATTTCCTAAAACTTCAACAAAAGGCTATCTGAAGTTTATGTCAGACTGTAGCATTTACATGCTCTATAGGTTGACCAAAATATGTCAATACAAAAGCCTTCCTATGCTTCTATCTCTCTCGACATGCTACATATGCATAATTTTCAATTTGAGATGGTATTTTTCAGTGTATAATTAATCTTTGGTATAGGAAATGATAACATTATAGTTGTTGTATGAGAAAAATATTTTGATCATGCATGTTAAGGACAATGGATTGAATTTCTATAAAAATGCGCTGCTCTAGCCTTTTCTTACTCTTCTCTTGTATTACTCTACTCTGCTCTAGCATTTTCTTACTCTTCTCATGTCTTACTCTACTCTGCTCTAGCGTTTTCTTACTCTTCTCATGTCTTACTCTACTCTGCTCTAGCGTTTTCTTACTCTTCTCATGTCTTACTCTGCTTTTCCCTTGTCTTACTTTTTCATTTATATACTTCTTGTTAATCTCTTTCGCACATATGTACGTTAGTTAGTTAGTCCTTGTGCAACTCATTCAAAGTTAGACCTGACATGGGATCTCCTCCTAAAACTGCTAATGTTTAAATAGATCTAGGTTACAAGGATAGAGGGATAACCATAGAATAGAAGCATGTACACTATTCTATTGTTATATTTTTATGATGTTGTTTAGTGATTCCACTAATCTTAGAAATGTTAATCTTTGAAGAAGATTTAGGAACTTTATAAAATTTTGATTTTAATTTGAAATATAAATATGCAATCACATTGTCTATACTTTTGAATCCTATTGACCAACCTTGTGGTCATTCATTGGACACACACACACACACACACACACACACACACACACACACACACATATATATATATTTTAATTTCAGAAATAAAACATATTATTTATCTGTAATTGGAATGAAATTACATCTTTCATGTGCAAAGAGAACTTCCCTGTAGTCCTACATTTTCCATAAAGTTGAAGGTCACCAAACAATTGCGGTCAATAATTTTTTGGTCCATTCCATACTCAAGTGCTAAAATCTCTAGCATTTCAAGTTTCTCGTCATCATAGCTATTAAGGAATGAAAAAGGACACTAGTATTGATATATTTCTTCCATTATATCATTCTTTTTGAAGGTTGATTCCATCCTTGTTGAAGTATATTTGTCTAAATCCTTATCTACAAGGGCACATTGTGTATTGTGGTGCATGTTGTGTATCTCTTGTTGTGAATCTCAAGTTACTTTAAAAATTTGGTCACCTGGTATGCTTAATGAGCTTGGAATTACACTTTAGAAAGAATCCAATTACAATTGAGACTTAAGTTCTACCATCTTAAAATAAGAATTCACGAATTTGATAGCGAGATATGTTTCAGTTTTCCATTGTGTTTACATTTGTTTTTGTGTAGCACGTATATTGTTGACTATATCTTGGTTCCACAAAACAACAATGTTTTAGTTATTTGGTGACTCTTTATTTCCTTTATTTTGTTTTCTCAAGGAAGATATTTGGTGGTTATTTTTTCTTAATATTAAGCCTCTCATGCCTTCTGTAGACCTTCGGAACTTGAGTTTTTTGTTTAAGCTCTTGGACACCTACAATCTTGCAATTGTGAATCTTCTCTATTTTCATCTTTCTTCTCTCCTAAGTACAAAATGGCCTTGAGAAATATACTTTGTTTCCCTGTTGTACACCTTACGAGTTCAAGTTTTTATTTTTTTACATTATTTTTTATCCTTTAAGCTCTTGGACACCTAGAATCTTGTAATTGTGAATTTCTCGTGCTTTCATGTTGTAGCTTTTCTAAGGACAAACTTGACAAACAAATATGCTTTGGTTCCTCATTGGAGACCTTGGGAGCTAAATTATTTTTATTTTATTTTATTTTATTCCTTTTTCTTACACCTCTTGGACACCTAGAATTTCGCAATCATGAATTTCCTTAACTTTCATCTTGCAGTTTTTCTAAGAAGTAGCACAAAGGACAACCAAATCATTTGGGTTATATGTAGATAAAATGTAACAGCCTAACCCTTGCCATCAGTGGGGATTTGGTTGGTTGGTAAATTGATGGTGCTTGTTGGTTTCTACATATGTGTTATTTCCTTATTATTTAGATGGTTTCAAAGATGGATTATTAATTATTGTTTCATTAAATTGCAGAATATTCAAGACTTTATGTATATTTATACTGATATTGAAAGAAATACTTTTTGGATAGATCTCTATTTCCCATAGTATCATAGATTTAAACCCCATAGTACATTGGAGTTAAAACAAATATATATAATTTTTGTTTTCACATTTAGCTATGATTATTTCACATCCAAATTCATATTTCAAGTAATATTTAATTTTTTTGAATTTATTACAAATCTAGCATACTGCAATGCTTTTCTTTGGAGAAACATTTGGGTCGATTTTGGTCAATTCTATTTTGTTGGACATGTACTTGATGCTCATGTTTGAATGGTACATACTATAGAATGATATCTCCATGTTGGCTCTGGTTGAGTTGATATGTTTTCTGATTGATTGATGTATGATATTTTAAAGTTTTTTTTCCTTATCTTGATATTTTAAAGACATTAAAGGAAAGAAGATTGAAATGGTTTATGATTGTTTAATTAACTAACAATTATTGCAATACATTAGGAATAGATAATTGGGTGGAAACGTGAAGCATCAAAAAGTTTAAAAGAATTTTTGAAAAAAACTTTACACCCCAAATCTTAAACTCTGTAAGAAAGAAACTTATAATTTCAATGTTCTTATTTAGAAATTTTCATTGAATGTTTAAAGTTCCATTTTCTTTTTCTTTCAACTATGTTGAATTTAGTTTTTTGTTATATTTTTAATGTTGGAGAAAATAACTATTTATTTCATGTGTAATTATATTAGTGATTTCATGTGTTAGGGTTGTGGATTCAGGCATTGAAACAACACACCATGATATTTCAAATTTAAAAATGATGGTTTGAGTCCTAGGTAGCTTAGAATCCTACTTGTTTTCAAAATAAGGATGCACTCTCATTTGATTCTCACGGATAGGTTGTAATCATGAGGCTCTCGCTCAAGAGTGGACCTTCGCAAAATCTTGTGACGTCTTGTCACAAACAAAACCATCAAACTGAAAACACATCATTTTTCTCCTTCAAAGAAAAAAAATTCACATCATGTGAATATGTCCATGTACTCTTACATATTGGTGTACAAAACCATCAACGAAACACAAGTTGACAAAACATGCCTCTTCAAAGAACTGACTCTTAAGTCAAATAATAGAGCTCATGTACAAATTTCCATATTTGTTTCATTTAAGTGTGTCTATCATAACTCTACTTTCAACATTTTTCTTCATGCAACATGCACCATACTTTGAATTTGCAAAGAAATTCATGAAACATCAAAATACATGCTAGGCCTTAATTGGATAAGAAATCTAAACATCTGTCAGCAAACCATTTCAATGGCGCTTCTTTTTCTTTCAACTATGTTGAATTTAGTTTTTAGCTATATTTTTAATGTTGGAGAAAATAACTATTTATTTCATGTGTAATTAGATTAGTGATTTCATGTGTTAGGGTTGTGGATTCAGGCATTGAAACAACACCATTATATTTCAAATTTAAAAATGATGGTTTGAGTCCTAGGTAGCTTAGAATCCTACTTGTTTTCAAAATAAGGATGCACTCCCATTTGATTCTCATGAATAGGTTGTAATCATGAGGCTCTCTCTCAAGAGTGGACCTTCGCAAAATCTTGTGACGTCTTGTCACAAACAAAACCATCAAGCTAAAAACACATCATGCAAGAAACATAGTTTGCTGACATATCATTTTTCTCCTTCAAAGAAAAAAAAATTCACATCATGTGAATATGTCCATGTACTCTTACATATTGGTGTACAAAACCATCAACCAAACACAAGTTGACAAAACATGCCTCTTCAAACAACTAACTCTTAAGTCAAATAATAGATCTCATGTACAAATTTCCATATTTGTTGCATTTAAGTGTGTCAACATAACTCTACTTTCAACATCTTGATTCATGCAACATGCACCATACTTTGAATTTGCAAAGAAATTCATGAAACATCAAAATACATGCTAGGCCTTAATTGGATAAGAAATCTAACCATCTGTTAGCAAACCATTTCAATGGCGCTTCTTTTAGTTGCACTTCATCATGTGAATCATCTTGACCTTCATCGATTATGAAATCCTCTTTTCCATTCTTCTTTTCATTTTTTATATCCCCTCTTGGATAACCATAATATCTTGAAATGGAGCTAGCCAACTCAAATAAAGTATTGCAAATCCCTGGCTAAGTTAGATGAGGATTACATATGGTCTTGAATGAGCATTTGGACTCTTTAGATATGTGTACCAATTATGTTCATATAACACAACAAATAGATGATTTAATTTACAAATGTCACATAGAAGTCATATTTATCTCATGGGCCTTAAACTTAAATTATATAATCGTTTGACCCCCAGAAATGTCATTTAATACCTCAAAATGACTCCAAAAGGTTTTAGACCTGAATTCTCCACCCCCCATTAAAATGACCCTACAAGTTGATTCTTTCAGTTTTTTCATTCTATAAGCATCAACGTACGATTATGCATGATGGAGAATCTCTAGCGCTTTCCCTTGTTAATATATTTAATAATCTCAAAATTTATTTAAAAGTATCAATAGTATTTCGACCATGAGATTTGAACAATGTGATGTCGTCGAAATACTATTGATACTTTTAAATAAATATTGAGATTATTAAATATATTAACAAGGGAAAGCACTAGAGATTCTCCATCATGCATAATCGTACGTTGGATTTGGTGATAATTGTCTCCATATTTTGGCTTTCTGACCCGCAAAACATAATTATATTACAAGGGAGGGAAGGAGGGATGATTACATTGACTTGCTTGATGACATGTCTATGAAGATTAACTACCTCAAGAACTATTTTTTTACGTAGGGAAAGAGACACATTCCCATGTCTGAGCATGAAAACATTCTTTGATATTGTTAATGCCTCTAGTGTTTACTTCTACAAGTTCTATAGGCAGAGTCTGTAAAGGGCCAGGTAGCCTCTGGATCTCATCTTTTATGAAAGGTGACATATCTAGTAAATGCCCCTGCAGTCAATCTCTGGAATGGATCTAAATAGAAGTTCTTCATTTTTTAATATTCGTAAAACACAACAACTTTAAGGTAAACTATGCACATGTTCCATTCATCATGAACACAAACCTCACAAGCCTCCTTGGCTTTGGAGCATTTTCCATGTTTTCCATAACCAAGACCCAAATAATTAGGCCCTTCTTGAAGAACATTTGGCTCAACTATGCCTTGTACATGCTTGCCTTTAAACCCCTTTACTTTCATAGCACATTTTCATCAAAAATTTGGACCTTATTCCTCTAATGTCTCTCAAAAGCACGTACACATTCATTTTCAGAGGAAATTGAAGGCAAAAACCAATAGCTAATTCTTCTAACTAACCTTGACTAAAATGAGCTAAATTGTACTTTGATACGAACTTGATTTAAATTGTCCACCCCACATTAGGCACCAATGATTATAACCTTTAATGGGCTAGCACTGGTTTGTAATCATCATCTCAAAATGACCTAGTAGATGAAAAATTACCATGTTTGTAATCATCGTTTCACACCATCTACATATGAACCTTCTACACATTATATGATTTAATTTATGGTAGGTCATCCCCTCTATCTAGACCATGATTGATTATGACATTAGGTGAATAAAGGAAATTTGATAAGGAAGGGATCACTATAAGTTTGTCCTCCTCCACCCACTCCATATCCAGTGATTGCCTATTTTTTCTCTTCCAACATTTTATTTTGGAAATTCATTTTGGTAGTTAATTATACTAATAGTCACAACACACCTGGAAGTCAAAGAAATTGTTATATACACTACTAAACTCAATTAACATTGTTTGTTATTGAACTTTACAATAACAAACAACGTAGAGTTCATTAATGTAGTAGTGTATATGATAATTTCTTTAACTTCTAGGTGTGGTGTGGCTATCGATAAAATTAGCTGCTAATGAATTTCGAGAATAGAAAGTTGGAAGTGGAAAATTGAGAAATCACTAGCTATGGGGCGGATGGAGGAGGACAAACTAGAAACTATCCTCTGCTTATAAATTGTATTTTATTCATGTTGTGTAACCAACTCCAAAAATAGAAGAAAAGAGATATGAAAGCCTTAGAAATAAGCCACTTCGAGGGGGCAACCTCCAATACATTACATAAATGAACAATTCTTGGATGATTCAATTTACAAAACCTCCTTTCTATATATAGGAGTCCATGGGGCCATAATATAATCCTAGTGGGCCACAATGTAATCCTAGCCGACCTAACAATAATAATGTAAGGGCACAATAATAACAATATGGGGGTTACAGGGGTACAATAATAACAATAAGGGGGGCTACACTAACATAATAAAGGGCTACACTATTAATATAGGGACTTAACATGCCCCTCTCCTTCAAACAAGTGTTGTCCTCAACGCTTGATTATTTCTTGATGCTTCTGTATAAAATTCTCATCCTCCCATGTGAAATCTTCTACAGAAAAGTTCCTCCACTTGCTGAGATACTCTGAAATTGATCGTACTTTTCGAGTTCTTGTTTCTATGACTGCTTCATAACTTATTTCGATGTCATGTTGATCTTCATGTTGTTTCATTAGATTCTGCACCAAATTTGGGTTATCCTTTGAGAGTTGGAGAACTTGTTGTTGATGCTCGATGTCATCTTCCATTAATTTATCATCCATATTTTCTATTATTTGATCCTTCAAAACATCCAAATTAGTCTCCATTTCTGCTTTTAACCCATCTATTTCATCTTCAATTGCTCTTCGTAAGATTGAAACTTGTTGCACTTGGTACCGTAATTTTGATATCTCATATTGCAATTCTTCCTCCTCATGCGTCATAGTATAGCTTTCTGAGGGCTTAATGGGTATGGAATTATTTTTTGGAGGCATAATAGAACCCATTACTGACATAAATTCTTCAATATGCCCTTGGAATCAATTCAACTTGATTCTTCAAACAAGACTTACGCAATTCGGAAAAAACAATACACACCTTTTTCTTGCTTTTGAGGAGCTCGATATTGAAATTGGATTATATTTATGATTGAAAATATTCAACATCTGAAATTCATCCCTGTAGTAGCCCTCTAAATCTTCTTTAAAATTCCACAGGTCTGATCTAATTTGGATTCCCCAAGACAAAGTTGTGTCCAATCTCCCACAATGACCTAATTTTTGACTAGTTCAGTAGAGCGAACTTGTACGACTTGCCACGTGTCACTGTTTTGTCCTTTGTCTCTGAAATTGATAGCGAAGAAACTACAGGCCGTGTACTTGCGACCACTTCTGACGGCACTCCAATCCAATCTTCAGAGAGAGAGTTATTGAACTTTTCCCACGATCACCTCTTTGAGATGCAATTCAGGAGCCTGAAAAAGCACTACCTTCCACAGATCATATCTCCCAAAATATTGCGAACCAAGCTCTGAAATTTTTTGACGAATTTCCTTAGGATTTTAGCTTCGCACCATATGAATTTCAGATTCTGAACCTTCGTAGAAAAACATTTATAGCGCAAATGCCACGATGACCTGTTTAGGAGCCTGAAAAAATACCTAACTTCCACAGATGATATCTCCGAAAATATTGCGAACCAAGCTCTGAAATTTTTAGAAAAGCTTCCTCAAGATTTCGGCTTCGTACCCTAACAATTTCAGCTTCTGAAACTTTGTAGAAAAAAAGTTATAGCGAAAATTCCACGATGACCTTTTTGGAGCAGCGAAACCCTAGAATCCAAAGCTCTGATACCAAATGTTGTGTAACCAACTCCAAAAATAGAAGAAAAGAGATATGAACGCCTTAGAAATAAGCCACTTCGAGGGGGAAACCTCCAATACATTACATAAATGAACAATTCTTGGATGATTCAATTTACAAAACCTCCTTTCTATATATAGGAGTCCATGGGGCCATAATATAATCCTAGTGGGCCACAATGTAATCCTAGCCAACCTAACAATAATAATTTAAGGGCACAATAATAACAATATGGGGGTTACAGGGGTACAATAATAACAATAAAGGGGGCTTCACTAACATAATAAGGGGCTATACTATTAATATAAGGACTTAACAATTCACCTGTTGTCACAATCATTCATGGGATAGGTAGAGAGGATGACATGCCAAAAATTCATGCATATAATATGTAGAAGGGGTCATGTATGAGATGGTGTGAAGTGATGATGATTGACATGGTAAATTTTCATCTGCCATGTCATTTTGAGATGATGATGACAAACCAATACTAGCCATTTTAAGGTTATAATCATTAACAAGAAATATGGGGAAGGAAATTCAAATGTCTCATCATGGAAATTATAAAAATTGTAAGGATGGGGTTATAAGCGTTATGGAAATTGTAAGTGCCAAATACTGAGGAACAAGCCATATTTGCTTCTCAAAAACTTTATTTGATATATTCTTAAAAAACCAAGTACAAATTATAGTAATCCTTCTTTCCTTCCATATAGATAATGAAAATGATTGTTCCAATTCTCATGTTGCTTCTCATGTTATTTTATAAACCTTGATTGGAAAGAAAAATAGGAGGGCAGAAATGTAAGAAATATAGAACATTCTGGATTTAACAACCCCAAACTGGATTTTACTCTCAGGTACTGGAACCTCTACAAAGGTTCGACTTGGAAACATAGTTTTTCCTTAGGTTTCTCCATTGGTTATATGTTTCACACATGATCAATTATTGTTTTGAAAGTTGTGTTCTACATAATTTGTGTACACTAAATTACAAATTGATTTTTTGAAATCTATTTTGTGAATGTCGACCAATAGATATATATCATGGAGGATGAAAGACGAAGATCAGCCGAATCCCATATGGAGGTTCATGGATCGGAGGATGTTCACGGTATTTAAATATAATCTTAAATCTCCATACATGTGTGTACATATGGAATTGATTTTTTTATTAACTTTGTGAGTGAAATTAGTTGTTCATAAGTTTCATATTTTAATTTTTAGGAGGCAAGAGGAGAAGGGTTTCTACTCCATCCATGGAGCGTGGCCAAGGTTCAACCGGTCGAGGTATGAGTGGTAGTAGGTTGCGGGAAGGGGGTGATATTTATTCCCCCGAAGGCCAATCAACGGCTGCTGGTTCTCAACAGGGTCACTGTGGGTCTGGTTCTCAGCAGCGTCATTCTGGGGTTGGTTCTCAGCAGGGTCATGTTGGAGATGATGTTAACCAACAACATCAAGGTTGCCATAAATTTCAATATTTTTTCATTAAATTTGTACAACTTTTTTTACATGTGTTTTTTCTAATATACGAAATTATATATATATTGATGCAAAGGCTAAAAATGTTCGAGCCAGTGGTCAAAAAAGACGCAGGGCAGCGCGCTACATTGAAGAAGAAGGTTTTCAACCCAGCACAACTTATCCGGATGAGATTACTGATATACCATGGGAAACGAACATGGCGAAATGCACCTTACAAAGGTGTCAAAGCCTTAATGCAAAATTGCAAAGAGATCTCGAGGCTTTGTCTCTACCTGCTGAGAGTAGACAAAGCCTAAAAATAGTTACACATTCATTGAGTGAAATGGTAAAAGTGTACAAAAATTTGGGGCTAACGACTGATTCGTTTGTAAAACTGATGAGAAAGAGAAGAGAAACAGTGATAGGTCCCGATAAATGGTAGGACATAAAACAAAAAGTTTCAAGAGATGATGCTAAGTCAATGTTTAATTATAAGGAAGGGCCAAAAAGAAAAATGTTGAAGGTGCAGTATTTCAAGCACCCAGACAAAGAAAAATATTTGTATGATCGACATCTTGCGGCCTTTGGAAGGCTTCCATGGAACGATGAGGTTCCTGTTTATTTTGCACAAATGTTTTATGTAGAATTTTTTTTGGGTATGAAACCCGACTACAATGACCTTCCTTCAGAATTTTTTGGCCCAGGGAGAGGTCGATTATATCAACGTAAGGGCGCTAAGCGAGATGTGGAGTTGCCTCGCCCTGAGCCGCCATTGGTGAGTCGACCTTTTCGAGTCGAAACTCTGCGATCAGAGAAGGATGCGACTTCTCAAATAAGTCGAGAAGCGAGAGATGTTATGATCGACAATGTTCATAGCGGATTGAGTGGAGTCGATCTTTGTTTAAATCGACAAAGAGCACGTGAAAATGCACGTGCCAATTTTGTTTATCGTACAGATGAGGAGATTTATAACATGAATGTTGAAGATCTCCGAACATATGCAATAAATTGTTGCAATGGTCTGCAAGACCTAATTTTTCATGAGGAAGAGGGCACCGGAACGGTATGTGTTAGTGACCTTAGGGTTTGAAATTATTTTTACATATACATGTGTACAATTTGTAATAAATACATGTATATGTACATGTATACATTTATTTGTATGTGTACATTAATCTAACAAAAATGTATGATTATATGTTAAAACACCATTTGCAGTTCTCAGGCATGATGCGTGATGAAAATGTTAATATTACGTTCGGGACCTCTGGCTCAAACGATGCAGATGGGTCTAACCATCATGATATGTTGGCACATATATGTTAGTGTTTTTTAAGTGACTCTAAAATAAATAATTGTTGCCACACATGTGCATGTATGTATATATATAATTTGATAAAATGTTTTAACAGGTACCGATTCCGTCTGATGTTTTTGGGATGGCAGTACCTTCTTCTTCCTTAGGAGATATACCTTCTACTTCATTGGGAGATATGCCACAAGTATGGACAATTTTTCACAAGTTCAAAATTTATGTTACCTCAAAAAGTTCCATTAAAAATTGAGATATATAGAGAGAGAGATCTATATTTTGAGTTATTTAAAATTTTTTGAATTTAGGTTCGTATAGAAGATTTTTTTAATCCGAGGACTTTAGCGACAGAGATAGGAACATCCACAGCATTTGAACAAGTTGTCTTTAGTTCTTTTTTTTAATATTATTGTTCAAATAAGTTTATATATGTACACGTGTATTTTCATTTGAAATTTTTTAATTTATATAAATTATTTATGTATATATATATATATATTTATATTTAACTGTACATGTATATTGTACAGGTTACCACTGCAGATGTTTCTATGGCAGAACCTGTTCATCAAATGGAGAGGGAACCTTACGAGGTATTGCAGGTATTGCATGATTTTTTTGTTATATTTTGTTTTTTACCTGAAGTTCTATATATATATATATTCTCATTCATTTTTAAAACTTCAAATTTTAATGTTCAAGTACATGTGCATTGTGTATGTAGGTTTCCTATTTACAAGATAGGGCGCTACCCGAGACCCAGACGCTAGATCCTCCATTTGATGGACAAGATTTACAGTAGATTTGATTTCAAAATTTAGATGGTTTTAAAATTTGTTAAACTTGATACAGTTTGATACTCAAGTGAGATTTACAATTTTTGGACATATTTTATTACAATGTTATTATATAATTTGTTTTATTTAATTTTTGGATGGTTTTAGTACTTTTGGCATGTGAATGTGAGGTAATGTTGTCATCTGAATTACATTTGACATGTGATATTTAATGTTAAATGTTTTTGTTGGATAGTTGAATTATAATTGGCATGGCATCTGAAGTTTTTAAAACTACATGAATGATAGAATGTGAACCTACATTTTCACATGTGGTAAATTGAAATGTTACTTGTAACAAGACAATCCCCATTGATTTCATTACAGTATATGTTGATTTCTGATTTGATACAATTGCATGTATGATGGTACATTACTTGTAAAGTCATTGGATTAATAGTGTTCATTGATTTCAGTGTAAGCGCAAAAAATTATTGACAATGTAGAACGATTTTTGTGTTATAATAATTAAACATAATAATATTGGAGAGCAAGAGAGACTTGAGGTATGGTGTTTACTACAAGAGTTCGAGCTAAATATTTAAATGGTTTACCTATGTATTGATTTCTGATTTGATATAATTGCATGTATGATGGTACATTACTTGTAAAGTCATTGGATTAATAGTGTTCATTGATTTTAGTGTAAGCACAAAAAATTATTGACAATGTAGAACGATTTTTGTGTTATAATAATTAAACCTAATAATATTGGAGAGCAAGAAAGACTTGAGGTATGGTGTTTACTACAAGAGTTCGAGCTAAATATTTAAATGGTTTGTACCTATGTGTTGATTTCTGATTTGATATAATTGCATGTATGATGGTACATTACTTGTAAAGTCATTGGATTAATAGTGTTCATTGATTTCAGTGTAAGCGCAAAAAAATTATTGACAATGTAGAACGATTTTTGTGTTATAATAATTAAACCTAATAATATTGGAGAGCAAGAGAGACTTGAGGTATGGTGTTTACTACAAGAGTTCGAGTTAAATATTTAAATGGTTTATGATTTATGATTTATACTTTCTTTTTAATATAATCGATACGGAAAGATGACAAAACTAATAAGGGTGACAATAAGAATAGAAGTTCATAAAATAGTTTAAGATTGATCACAAGAATTAAGAGAATGTCTCGGTCCATCATTGGTATGGCTTGTGCTGCAACCATGAAGTCTCATCCCAACACCATAGAATGATCATCCATGTCAATGACTCTTAAGTATATCTTTCCAAACCATGACCCTACTCTCACATGTGTGCCTTTCATGACACCAGTCACTGCTTTCATCCTCGAATTGACTGCCTTGAAAGCACTCAACTCTTTCTCGATGCTAGCCTTCCTCTTTCTAAGAGATGAAGCTTCCTTTCAACTTAGGAAGCTATGGGTAGCCCCCGTGTCTATCAAAGAAGAGAACTTTTTGCCATGTACGGTTGTAGACACGAATCTCAAGTCCAAGGAACTTCCATCATCATTCCTTCTCCTTGTATTGCGCCTTACTTCCACAATCTTCTTCAACATTTCCTCTTCCAATATGTCTTTCGAACTAGCCCTTGGCTTAACAGTATTTTCACATATCTCTTCTCATGAAGCTCCATAGAACAATCCGATCATGGGTCTGCTTGAATTGGTTCAAGCTCTTTCCTTTTCGAATTCTGTCTAATTGCTCCAATACGACATATATTGACTCCTTCCAAACGAAGTGCACCAATCCTCTTAGTGTGGTCATATTCTTTTCCAAGTGTGCCAACACATGCATTTTCTTTCTTCAAACCAATAGGTTTCGGATCAAGAAAGTCCCTCTTGATCTTATCTTCCATGTTCTTGACTTTAGCTTGCAACGTGGTGCTTCTTTCCTTCAAGTGAGCCCTTTCCATAAAGAGTTCTTGAAGTCTTTGTTCACCTTGTCGTATCTCCATGTCAAGCTTTTCAATTTCAGCAGTTTGTCCAGATAGTCCATCCTTGGAATTTCTTTGGTGAAAAACCAAGTAGGTTGAACCAACTTTGGTCTAGTGCATTGGAATTCATTAAAGAATTGGTCATTGGCGCTGCTTCAAGCTAGGAGTGAGCATCGTCACCAACCCACATTGAATATTTTACACTCCCTAGGGTGAATGATACTTTAAATTGATTGACAATCTAAGACTTTCAAATTTTTCCGAATGCCAAATGATCTTACAAAGTTAGTATTTATAATATCCTAGTAGGTCATTCGGTGACAACTTTTACCGGAAACTTGAAACAACTTTGGCATGTGATATTTAATTTGTTAAATTTTTTGTTGGATAGTTGAATTATAATTAGCATGGCATGTGAAGTTTTTAAAACTCGAGTTTTGGATGGTTTCAATCTACATTTTTCATGTGATATTTAATGAACTTTAAATGTTTAATGTTTTAATGTTGCACAATATATAATCAAAAGGGTTTTAAAAATTAAAGTTTTGGATGGTTTCAACCTACATTTGCACATATGGTAAATTGAAATTATGTTACTTGTAACAAGACAATCCCCATTGATTTCATTGTATATGTTGATTTCTAATTTGATATAATTGCATGTATGATGGTACATTACTTGTAAAGACATTGGATTAATAGTGTTCATTGATTTTAGTGTAAGCGCAAAAAATTATTGACAATGTAGAACGATTTTTTTGTTATAATAATTAAACCTAATAATATTGGAGAGCAAGAGAGATAAGGTATGGTGTTTACTACAAGAGTTCGAGCAGGTCATTCGGTGACAACTTTTACCGGAAACTTGAAACAAATAGAATATATCTTTGGCTAGGACATCATGTAAGATGCCCGACATAAACAGTAAAATTGTACTCATGTGTAAGTTTAAAAGCTGAGATTCGGGCAAGTGGGGACAACCACTTGTTATCTCGTCCCTTGGAGGCTAGGCCATATGGGGACCGAATCTGACCTTACAAAATAAAGTGAAATAATTTGTACCATATGGTCGGAGAACATATACAAGAACAATTAATATACAAGAACAATTAATTTATCCAATATTGGATATATATATATATATATATATATCCAATACATATATAACATTTTTAATCAATGCACATGTATAGAAAAACTACTTTCAGTTGATACTAGAGCACGTGCTTGTACCCAAACAATTTGTAACATGTGGAAACCACAAATAACATAAGCAGCTCAATTTTTAGTTGAGTACTGGAAGTTATAAAACATATTTAATCCAAAGATAATAAATTGTTGGACACTTCACTCAAAAAAAATTTAATGGAATTCCATCCTCAATAATCCGTTCATGATCGGATTTTGACATTTTCCATTTCTTAATTTTTGATTTTTTCTTTGATTGAACTTCTATCAACTTTATGCGTGCTGCACACACCAAGTGACTATACTGACAACTTATGGAATCAAGTTCATAGTCTTCAAAGTAAACAAAGTCTCCACTTTGACGAGTTTGTTTGAAAAAATAACCTTTCAGTATAATAGACCCTTTGTCATACTGAAATCCATGATCATTATAGTCTTGTAATAATTTCATTTTTCGTTCAGGGCAACGCATAAAATAATACTTCACATTTTCATCGTTGTCAATAGGTGCAATTACAGCAAAAACATCTCCTGCACAATAAAATAAATTTAACATTTAATTATGCATATTTAAATTTATTTGTAGATCTTTAAATCATTAGAAAGTAATTCAAATGTTACTTTCTCTAACAAGATCAGAAACTCGATCACCATCGGATGATATTGTAGTTTCCTCTGATTGCATTTCTTCAAACATTGCAACAGACATGTTTCCCTTTGTATTTAGCTCTGTATGTTTCCAATCGTTCACATACATTTTGTTTTCACAGACGTCATTGGATTTTGTGTTGTCTATGCAAACATCACAAAAACAAGAATATTTTCTTTTATCCAATGCAAACACATTTGTGGAAAACTTTGTTTGAATTGAATGCAATTTTCGAGTCCCTTTTATTGTTTCAACGTCATTTCCAAGTGATCTATTTACGTCTCCGATTCCAATATGCCAGAAAACCTTTATATGGAAAATTAGAAAAAGAATTTGTAAATATGATATCAAAATACAATTAAAAATAATCATTGCATGATAAATGTACAATGTTTAAAATTAGATTTCCAACATAAATTAAATTGAATGTACCTTCGCACTTCTCTTGATGGGTTAATCTCATGGCTTAGAGCATTTTTGCACCATTGAACAACTTCTTCAGCGTTCACAAGTCGGCGTGCAGAGTGGTTCATTTGATATCTTCGAAGTACTCATTTTATGCATGCTCCTGCACCGTCATGTTCTCCTTTTCCATGGCTAGTCTCAAAGAAATTCCAACAATGTTTAATGCAAGTTTTCTTATGAAGACGACACAACCAAAAAAATGATCGTGCAGATTTGAATTGACCTGCGCATCCGTCTGACCATATCCAATGTTCATTGAATGTTATTCCACAATTTTTCAATGAATCATAAATTCTTCCAAAACAATGTTGTATAAAACATGTATCATGTGTACGATCGTCACTGATATAAAAGTGATATTCTTTAATGATATGTCGATTTTCACTCGTGCTTTCTATATGATCGACATTTTGTTCAACATGTCTATATAGAATATGGACAAGCATGGAGACTTGGTCAGAATGATAGTATTCACTCTGAATTTCTTTTTGTGGAACAAATGTGTAGTTTTCTGCAAAATCAATCATTGACAAAATGGCCCCTGGTGGAAAAACTTCACGAGATTTTTTTAATTGGAAGTCTTGCCATCAAGCTCTATGGGAATGCTTGGTGTATTTGTATATTTCTACCTCAAACTTTCTCAAAAAGTCTATCAGAAAAATTTCGTCTTCTAGTAATTCAATTCTTTTAACACTATTTGCACCTTGAATCGATGTATCGATATATTTATATCTCTTCCATTTCACTTTCATGTTGGACAATGATTGATCATTTATATCAATACGATATTTGTTTTGAAATTTAGTCAAATTTCCACAATCATCGTATTTTTTACCACCAACACATTTCTTTTTGTAAAATAGTTCATCGCTTTCTCTTTCACATAGAATTTGAGATATGAATTCACGGATAGTGGAAGGAGGAGGTGAATCCTTCCATAATTTTCTACCAAAATCAAGGAATGTGTCATAATATAACTCAAATTCCACATGATAACGGCAACAACAAGTGTCGCGTACGGTGATAGGTTTTACATACCATGGTTTTTGTTGAACAAAAGCATTGAGTGAAACTTGAATTTGACGATTCTCTTCTTTGAACTTGTTGAATAACTCTATTTGAGTGGTTTCCAAGAGATGTTTTTCATGTTCTTCGTATTGATTTCGCACTATTCTTCTTCGCATCACATGTCTTGCAGTGGGTGAAACACGCGAATTGTTATTCCAATATTCATATATTGTTTTTTTAACATCTTCTCCAAGTCTATCTTTGTATGGTTGCCTACAAATAGCTCTCCAACAAGCGAGTTCATCATTTACGTCTATTTGCAGTCGAAATTTTCGATGTTTGTGCAGAGTTTTTCGCGAGGTTCCCAGTGCTCATGCCATAGATGTTAGATTCAAACGATTCTCTTGAGTACTTGGTGAAACCATTGCCATTTGTATTCCTCTATGTATATTTGAAACATCTTTATCTCTAGATCTCTTAATTGACTCTATAGCACTACTCATATTTTTTATCACCTCTTCTTTCATTTTTTAATAGTGTCGTCGCTTCTTTTAATTTCCTTGATGATAGGAGACCTTTCAACATTTGAGCTTGAACTGTCACTTGCTCATTTTTGAAATACTTTTCAAAAATTCTATCGACACGATATCGTATAACATGGTTAGGTTTTTTATCTCCATATGTGTGAGTGTCGACATTTTCTAACATCTCATTATCGATAGTGATTTCATCTGTACATATTCGAAAAAATAGTACATATTCAATAAATAACTAAATTAATAAATATTTCAATAAATATTAGGAAAATTTTAAATATATCAATAGATCATAATATTTACATTTACATACCCGATTCAATTTCTTCTTTAGGTTGATTTTCTTCTTCAATATTTTGAGGAGTATCTCTGTCTGTTTACATTAAACAAAATATTTTTCAAACTAGTTCATCAAATAAAAATTAAGCTTCACATTTTACATTGGGAAAACTTTAAAAATATATTAATAGATCATAATATTTACATTTACATACATGCTTCAATTTCTGCTTGAGGTTGATTTTCTTCTTCAATATTTTGAGGAATATCTCTGTCTGTTTACATCAAACAAAATATTTTTCAAACTAGTTCATCGAATAAAAATTAAGCTTCACATTTTACATTAGGAAAATTTTAAATATATATCAATAGATCATGTAATATTTACATTTACATACCTGCTTCAATTTCTGCTTGAGGTTGATTTTCCTCTTCAATATTTGAGAGAGCTTCTAATTTTCTTTTGCGATATTGTCTTGTCTCTTCTCTACGTTCCTCAGGCTTTCTTTTTCGATCATATTTTCTCACACAAGTTCTTCGATTTCCCATGATAATAGGGTATGAGGTTCAAAAAATTTCCTTCAAAAAATTAGACAATAACTCAATTACAAAAAATATCACAAAAGATTTAATTTAAAAAAATCTTTTGTAAAAAATACGTAATCCAATCCAAAACACACACTTTAAAAAACACAGAACACGTACTTCAACAAAAAACACGTACATACCTCCAAGAAAAATCACACCGCCTCCAAGAAATGTCTTCCAAAAAAATTCTTTAAATCCAAAATTTGAAGAAAATTTTTTGAACAAAGAAGCTCAAAATATTTATTTCAACACAAAACACATACATACCTCCAAGAAAAATCACGCCGCCTCCAAAAAATGTCTTCCAAAAAAGTTCTTTAAACCCAAACTTTGAAGAAAAGTTTTTGAACTCAAACCAAGTTGTAAAATGAAATGAAGTGCGAAATGTGCGAAAAATGTGAATCATTTCGCGGTAATTTATATTGACGCGAAATGTGTGTTTTGTAGGGGGCTCCACAAAATTTCCCGGCCAACGGAGAGTTACACAATAGTTCGGCCGAACTTTTGATAAGAAGTTTGGCCGAACTATTAAGACGTTATTTTTAA